>PIJE02003501.1:0-7500 GCA_002895965.2 Coryphaenoides rupestris | reverse complement strand
GGGAAAAAAATGTGTTATCTATCTCAGCTGCATGTTTCATTTTCTTTTTTTTTTGTCAACTCTAAAATATATATTTGCTCTATATACATTCAGTGCATGAACTCAGGAACAGGAACAATACAGTCGATGGATGTACACTTTACACAGTTACAGTGTGGTCCTGACATACAATATCTAAAACCCTCCAAATCGAAAACACAAAGAGACACGTTGCGCTCACGTATGTCAGGCAAACTATGAGTCCGTTATCTGGTAAAAACCACACGCTAGCGCTTCACACCTCCTGCTCTTACGCTCAACTTCCTGTTCGCTGATCCACACCCGTTCCCTGCGCCGCACGCATGTCGTCATACATCATACACCGCAGAGAGCTAAAGAGTACACAACATTCGGCTACATAAAGGATCTTATCACACCGGCCAAACACACACACTATCTGCAGATTCCGGTATTATTTGCCGTTATATTATTTGGTTATTTCCGAAACACGATTCAAGTCGTCCTCTTAGAAGTATCGTGGTTGTCAGTTGTCAGTTGTCAGTTGGAGCGGCTAATTCACGATTAAAACACGTGCGGTGGCGTAACGCGGTTTGTTTTTTTACGACGCGAGAACGCGAGAGACGAACGAACGACTTCTTCTCGGCGGCCGCGCATCGCATAAGCCCCGGCGTCCGTACGGAGGGTAAGTCAAACGTTCAAGCGCTTCGACAGCCGAATTTGTGCACATAATGTGGCACTTAACACGGGCGGGGGGGGGAAACAAAGGCACATTGTTTAGCCAGATGCATTCTGCTTAGTCTAGGAGGTGGCTGCTGCACCACCAATAAACGATTAAGATAAGCTTAGCTCTCCCCAACATCGTCTTCAACTCCAAGTCCGTGAGTTTGTTTTAGCAGGAGGCCTCGCGTTTGAAAAAAACATGTAAATGAGAATCGGCTACGGCTAAGTCGCGGGGCGGCGAAAACCGGCGCTTATATCCGAACCTCGGCGTAAGTCGAGGCGTGTGCGCGGAGAACAAAAAAAACCTCCTGTGCGTGTCCCCGATCTTCCTCTTCACCTTCCTCGCAATATCCGAAATCAAAGATTATCGGAATGTGTTGTTTTTTTTTCGACCAAATGAGAATCGCCGTGAGCCCGTGACGTTTCTCCGTCGGCTCGAAGCCGAGTCGTGTTCTTTTCGTAAACGGTCGTCTCCACGCCGTCGTGGCGGTTGAGGGGTTTGTGTTTTGTCACCGACTAACAGCTGTGAAGACGAGGGTTTCGCTCCTGAGACGCGCGCAGCAGAGAGACCGTGACTGCAGGTTAACCGTCTACAGACCGCCGCTCCTGGAACGGGGTTATTCAGGGGTTGTATCCTTTTCACACACACTCCGTCTCGCAGTGCACACAACACAGTCTACACACACACACACACACACAACCCCCCCAACACATGTACACACACACACACACAGGCATGCTGTTTATATATTTGTGTGCTGCTAACCACAGGGCCATGTGTTAGATATTCGTTTGCTCAGAGTCAGCGTGATGGAATTCAAAGTTTATGGTGCTCATGTCCCTGGGGTCTGGCAGCCTCACCCCAACGGGAGTTGAACCCTCTCCCCCCCCCCCGCTGTGCGCAGTATCGCAAGCTTTTGCAGGAGATCACTGACTGATCCCACCGGAGGTGTTGAGAGGTTGTCTCCATTTATATAAACTCATCACCTGACGTCGACGAACTTGTCATTCCTGACAATCATTATATGTCAAACATTTGGTTTAGGTGACGACTGCGCGACTGTTTTCACTTGATTTCTCTTCTGTGAAACGTAAACAGCTTGGTCAGCCATTTGTGTCTCGCCCTGAGAACGAACATAATTTATACAAAGTAGTGTGAAGTGCCTCCATACCTTTTTAACCTGCGCAATATGGCCGCCCTTTTACTTCTACAATGCTATCCCCAAGAGGGGCAGGGTTTTCTCCCTCCTCCTATCAACCACTACTTGAGCGTGAATGAGAGGCTGAATGTCAGCCTGTGGTCTCCTGACCTTTGTGGCTCCTCTGCTGGGTCGAGTCGGGTAAGTGCAGGTCATACGATGCAGTGGTATCAATAATGAAAGAAAGGCAACCAAGCCCCCCCCCCCCACCTCCACCACCTCCACCACAACCTCCACCACCACCACCTCTCTCTCTTTCTCTCTCTGGCTGCTATGTGGGTCAGGGGAGGCTCTCGGCGGATGGGTTGGGGGTGGGTGGGTGGGTGGGTGGGTGGGTGTGTAGGGGGGGGGGAGGAGATTGATGAGGAGCACCGGGGAGAGAGAGAGAGAGAGAGAGAGAGAGAGAGAGAGAGAGAGAGAGAGAGAGAGAGAGAGAGAGAGAGAGAGAGAGAGAGAGAGAGAGAGAGAGAGAGAGAGAGAGAGAGAGAGAGAGAGAGAGAGAGAGAGAGAGAGAGATCGTCAGAGCGCCTACGCCCTCGTAGCCGCGAAACCCAAGCAGCTCTCCGCCGCACGGGCTCCCAGCCCCCCTCTTGAGCTGCCCAGTCTGAAGCTCTTAAAACGACCTTCAAATTAGCGCTGTTTTCCAGGGCCCCCCCGAAACTCTTCAAGGGCCCTGTCTCAAAGGATGCTCGCTCTCTCCCTCTCTCTCTATCTCCCTCTCTCTCTCTCTCTCTCTCTGTCATTCTACCTCTCTCTATCTCCATCTCTGTCTCTCTCTCGCGCTCTCTCTCTCATGGTAACCTTCAGTAAGTGTACAAACGTTCATTTGTTTGTGACAAAAAGAGCTCCTCAGGTACAAGCTGTGAGATGCTCTGTTACAGGCTTCAACAGTTTCACTTGTTGAAGCCCAGCATCTATTTGACCTCTTTCATTGACCTTTTAATTATTGTCCTTTTTCAATCGGCCTGCATTCATTTAACACGGTTCTTCAGGTCTTAGATAGGAAAACATGAATAAACAAAGAGCCGTTTGGGAACCGAGAAAGCCCGGCACTTGCGGTCTGAGCTGAGCCAAATGACCCGACTCGCTGAAAAGAGCCGTAATCACTGAGCCTTCCGGAAGGACTCGACGTGCTTCAACACTAAAACATGTTCAATATGGTGTGAATGCCATTCAGGGTCGCAATACAACATCCTTGTGCTGCAGCCTTCCTATGCAACACAAAACGGATGAACTCTATACAACACAAACAGATGGACTCTATGAAGGTGGACAGTGAAGCAGAACAGACTTTAAGGACACGGACAGTCCGACGCATGCTCACAGCAGCCTTCCTGAACACCCCAGACGAAAACAACTGAAAGCTCCTATCGGTCTCGTGAATAGTGGAGAGATGCTTACCAGAATCGGCAGACATTTCCAACGTCGCCCAAAGACATGAGAGCAAACGAGATACCCGAGAACGGGGCGGATTTGCGTAAGGTTGGCCACTGTCTGTCTATGTGCTGTTCATTAAGGGTTCATTTACTTCCTCTGTTTCCCTGTCACATGACACTCACACCAAAAATATGATTGGCAAATTCTGCAGACGAAAACTACAGACAGTTGCGGCTCTTCGACTTTAGTTTGAATGTGCTTCAAGAAAACTCCAAACCGGACTGGAAACCAAAGGTGGGTTTATGTCGACCGATGTCCGCTGCTATGTCTGCTGAGCATCAGGTACGTTTCAGTTCACTACCTCAACACGCAGAGGTGGGAACATGGAGTACCAACGCCATGTACCAGCACATGGCGTTGAGCGGAAAAAACACACAATGGACAAAAAAAAACCAACAACAAGAAAACACACAATGGACAAAAAAAACAACAACAACAAGAAAACACAAGAATCACGCCCACCGTGTCCTTTAAAGGTGACCCTATAAGAACCCGGTGGAGTGACGAATGAGGCGCGTGTATCACCCTTTTGGGAAAAGCGTTGACTTTTGTTTCACTTTTATTGCAGCGGGATGAGGCATTACACACATGAAGACAATGCACCACCCCGCCCTGTAGTGGCATCATAAATTTGATTTGCACAAGCAGTCATTTGTCACAGAGTGGTTTTTCCACATGTCCTTTTGGAATAGCCCGGAGTGGGGAAAAAGCCGCCCGTTTGGAATCCCCGCTAATGATTCACTCCTCGGATCAAGTCTGGTCCTGATGTGCCGCCGTATTATCGCGCCATTTAAAATGTATTTGGGTCCAATATTTGTGATAAACAGCGTGGAAAAACAAAGATTAACGCGGTCGTCTCTCGTCAAAGCCGCCTTAAGACATCCAGTTCCCAGACATTTTACGCTAATTCCTCAGAGATGGTGGTGGTGGTTGTGGTGGTGGTGGCGGCGGCGGCGGTGATGGTGATGGGGGGGCGGCGAATCGTTATGGAAATCACAGTCAGTGAGAGCAAATGTAATGTGGATGTACATGTAGTATAGAGACATCTGGGGGGGTGGGGGGGGGGGGGGGGGGACCGTAAGTCTGGGCGTTTGCTGTAAAGGATGAGGGATGGTGTGAAAATAAGCGAAAGGACATACTCTACGGTGCCGTCCCCCACATGACTGATAGCTGTGCAGGCGGGAGCGGCGTCGTGGGGGGGGTGGTGGTGGTGGTGGTGGTGGGGGTGGTGCTGGTGGTGGTGGTGGGGGTGGGGGTGAACAAACCAGCCCTGATGGATCGGCTGGGGCTCTGGAGAGGCCTGGTGCCCGTTTGGTTAAGGCTCGGCTGGTGCTGCCTTGCGAGGCTGGGACAAGGTAAACAAGTGACAGGCTGGTCTCTGTGAGCGGGAATGGAAGAGAAGGGCGAGCGGAGAGAGAGGGAGGAAACAGAGAAGCTAAAGTACCTTAAATACAAATATTATTATCGTCGTAGTACCTTTACACTTTGGGCATTTGGCGTTTGACGTTTTTAGTCCAAAGCGACTTACAATATGTACATTTGTCGATGGAGTGAAACAACAATACATTGATCACGGTACAGTAGTAGTAGTAGTAGTAGTGGTAGTAGTAGTAGTAGTAGTAGTAGTGGTAGTATGTTCTACATTTATCCGGATGAGTGTTAAGTAGAATAACACTCTGATTAGTGCCCTTGAAATTGACAGGAAACAACGTCTTCCAGGGGTACAATTTAATTAACTCGGTTCACTACTCCATGTTCACGTGGCGACTACTTCTCTCCTATTGAATTAAGAGAGATACGAATGAAACGCTTGAACGAGCGATAGCTCCGGGACGGCACAATAACTGCCTTTTATAGGGTAGGACGGAACAAATCCCACCAATTAACCTCATTGACAGTTGCTGATGTACGTCCTCATGACAGATGTACATAATTATGTGTTTCTTGGCGTGTGTCTTGATGGACAAATTGACTCTAGCAGCAGCTATTAGTGTCAGAATCATTATGATTATCTTGTAATTGGAAGGTTCAATACATTACTATATATAGGACTTTATATATATATATATATATACTGTATATAAAGTCATTTCTTAGAAAGCGCACTGTAAACAGGGTAGGATTGCCTTTACCCGTACACAACAACACTACTACTACACAACATACTCAGCCGGATCCCACCGGATATCCACCAGAAGCTGAACATTGGCTTCATTGCCTTTTCCCAGACCATGTGACCGACCATGTGACTGACCATGTGACCCTACATGTGAAGGAACATCCATGAGGTGGCGCTTCAGTCATCTTCACTCAATTTCTCTTCTTCTTCTTCTTCTTCTTCTTCTTTGAACCGACTTCAAACAATAAGTCAAAACCCAGTGTGTGAGTCAGTGTGTGTGTGTGTGTGTGTGTGTGTGTGTGTGCGTGCCAGCCATGTGCATGGCATATGCTAACAAAGTAATGTATATGTATATGTACACACACCACACACACTTTAGATGTGTATATATATATATATATATATATATTTGTATACTTACAAACACACAACTCTAGCCGTGGAGTTAAAGGACTACGTGGCGACCGCTAGGGAAGTGACCCGGTCCTGTGTTCCCGGCGGTGACTTTCATCTCGAGGGGGGAGGTGTGTGTGTGTGTGGGGGTGGTGGTGCTCTAGTCCCTGGGAAGGTGGTGGTGACTGAGGCGCTGAAGCGCTGGATGGAAACAATTGGAGAGGAGGCCCGGGCGCCGCCACCGCCGCCGCCGCCGCCGCCGCTCCCGACAGTAGCCACATGAAAGGCGAGTGTGTCGGGCAGCGCAACCGTCGCAGATGGTCAGCTTCCCCGTGTCAATTAAATAATAACAGCCCTCGATCCGCGTGCCGCCGCCGCTGCTGCTGCTGCTGCTGCTGCTGCTGCTGCTGCTGCTGCTCCCCGTGGCCAGATGAGCTGAATCACGGCCGCACTCTGCTGCTGCTGCTGCTGCTGTGCTACTATGGTGTGTGTGTGTGTGTGTGTGTGTGTTTTATTTACTTCCTTTTAAGTCTCACGGTGCTATTCAGGAAAAAGAAACCCCCCGCGCTCGCGCTCTAAAAACAACCGGCGTTGCGTTCATGCTAGCTCGGCCGAGGGGGGTCAGGTGGCGATGGCTCCGTTGGCTCGAGAGGCACGCTTGGCTCTGTCGGTGATTGCCGGCGAGCAATAAAGGCTGGATTTAATTACATTTTACACACGGTATTGTGGTAAATGTTTTACTGGGAGACCGAGACACAGCTTTCGTTGGACGGGCACAGCGCTCGGGTCATTTCCTAGCTTTATTATTTATCATAATACCACCAATCTACCATCTGTAGGTCAAAGAACTGTCAGAAAACAAAGTATGACAAAGCTAAAGTTGTATTCTTTCCAGCCTCATGTCTAATTTCCAATCAATGATTATCTTCCACAACCGGAAAAACGGTTGAATGATGATGACGATGATGATGTAAACTCTTCTTTGGCTGTCCTAAGGACTAATTTCAGGTAATTTAATATGTTATGGCGCTGCAACTGCCGACTGAAAGGCTTCCCGACCCCGGGGTTCGCTGGGCGGTGGGGTGGGGGGGGGAGCAGCCAAATCTTTAGTCACTCTTTATTCCCCCGCTCTGTGCTCTCTGCACTTAGAGGTATATAGCACGGCGGCGGCGGCGGCGGCGGCGGTACGCAAGAGCAGCGCAGCGGTCTCAGGGAGGTCGCGCTGACATCTTTATCATAATTGCCCTAAATACCCCCATTAGAGCAGCTAGCCACCACCCTCAATAACACAAGTCATCCCTGGTAGCACTGGTGCATCTAATTGCCTGGGCCCGGCGTTGGTTTTTTTTTTTTTTGGTTGAAAGATTGCCTGACATCAGCAGGGCTCCCTATGCGTCGGCCCTCTTCATTCCGTGCGCGGCGAAGCATATCGTTATCTCAGCCTGCAACGGGCCCCGGCCCTTCCGTGCTCCTGGATAATTAACTGCCTGGCTTAAACTGCATAATGGAAAAAAGGGACCGTTGGAGGTGTGGTAGTTATTCAAGCGGCGGGCCTCGGAGAGAGAGAGAGAGAGAGAGAGAGAGAGAGAGAGAGAGAGAGAGAGAGAGAGAGAGAGAGAGAGAGAGAGAGAG
>PIJE02003500.1:0-29287 GCA_002895965.2 Coryphaenoides rupestris | reverse complement strand
GACTCTTTTAGGACTCTCTGCACACATTAGGACTCCAACACATTAGGACTCTCTGCACAACACTAGGACTCTCTGCACCTAGGACTCTCAACACCACACTAGGACTCTCTGCATCACACTAGGACTCTCTGCATCACACTAGGACTCTCTACACTACTTTGCTTCAACCCTGCCAGGGGAATATTAACATTGCAAAAGTGAAAACATGCTGTATTTGTTGCCCCGGCTGGATGATGAATGCTGGATGAAATGCTTTGACCGCCGTCAGGGTGATCCGTCAAGGTTCAGTTGGGCTCCGGTGTGAAATAAACACTTTATCAACGCGTGAAAAAGATGGAAAAACGGCTGCTTTGGTTCTTAGATTTGGTTTAATAGCTCTGCAATTTTACTGTTTGATTCCCTCTAACCCCGTTCCTTGCGAGAGTTAAAGGGCGAGTAAACACAAAAATCGATTTTCTATTTTCAGTTGAAAGCAGTTCCGTTCCGGGGCCTCGCAAATTGCTAATGAACATTTCGGTGTTACTTTTGACTAAAATGTGGAAAGATCAAATCGCATTGATTGAAACGTGGAGGCAGTCGTTCCGCCAAAACGGACGTCTACTTACCCTTTAAGGATTGACTTTCCTGTCTCCTGAAAACTTTGCCCTACAAGCCTCTCCGCCGAGCGCCGTGTTGGCCGCGGGACCGGCTCTCCGACCCCGTTACCTGCACAAACATCAGTACACATAATAAACCACGGATATGTATAAGGACTTCTTGTCTGTTTCACGCCTTGTTTCACGTCCAGCTTCCTCCGGTCCATTTTATTTCTTCTTCAAGAGCATCGCAATGTGATCGGAATTAACCGTCACGGACGTTGGTCACATTGCCCGCGTACGACTGGGAATTGGATGTGGTCGGAGTGCATACAACCAAACATACAAGCAAACATACAACCAAACATACAAGCAAACATACAACCAGACATACAACCAAACATCCAACCAAACATCCAACCAAACATACAAGCAAACATACAAGCAAACATACAAGCAAACATACAAGCAAACATACAACCAGACATACAACCAGACATACAAGCAAACATACAAACAAACATACAACCAGACATACAACCAAACATACAAGCAAACATACAAGCAAACATACAACCAAACATACAACCAAACATACAACCAAACATACAAGCAAACATACAACCAAACATACAACCAAACATACAACCAAACATACAACCAAACATACAAGCAAACATACAAACAAACATACAACCAAACATACAACCAAACATACAAGCAAACATACAAGCAAACATACAAGCAAACATACAACCAAACATACAACCAGACATACAACCAGACATACAACCAAACATACAACCAAACATACAACCAAACATACAACCAAACATACAACCAAACATACAACCAAACATACAACCAAACATACAAGCAAACATACAACCAAACATACAACCAGACATACAACCAAACATACAACCAAACATGTTGCCGACAGGCTGGATCTGTTATTCATCCGCACATACTAAACCCGTACTAAATTTGGCAGGAAGTGTTCGCTCCGTGCTTCCAAGTCCATCTCCGTCTCATCACTGGATGTCATCCGTTGTTTGAACTTTAACGCGCCAGCGAGGGAGAGAGAGAGAGAGAGAGAGAGAGAGAGAGAGAGAGAGAGAGAGAGAGAGAGAGAGAGAGAGAGAGAGAGAGAGAGGGAAAGCATTCCCGGGAGAGACGGGCTTTTCATCAAGCCAGTCCGCCTCTGCCTGCTGGAAGGCGCGTTGCGGCGTACCGGTCGTCGCTGGACCCCCGGAGCGGTCGTGTTCGCCGACTACATCCTAACCTCGAGGTCACGCGGTCCACATACCGCCGTGGCTCCACGCTTCAGGCCTGAGAGGTTTCCCACCAATCAATTCGGTCCCATCTCGGGGACGAAATGAATGAAAGGGACTTAAGTTTGAGTGGGTTCCGGAACACAACGCTGTTCTCTGTAGTCGTTTGTTCCTAACAACGCGGCTATAGACGGGGAATTTGCCTAAATTGCACCGCGTGGCCATTAGGGGACCGAGGTCCTGATTGGTCAATTTGGAAACGCTCCATCGGTTCAATATAATGGTCTTGTTTTTCCTTTATCGTCGGCGACAAACCCGGGCGGCTCTACTGCGCGGCCGCGGCCACACGGGAACGGAGATTAAAAACAGTTGTCGTCGCTTTACGTCCGCTTAAGCGGCGGCGGGTTTTAGACTTCGTGTCCTCGTTCTTCCGTTTTTTTCGCGCGGCGGTTTATTTCCTTCGTTGCCTCCGGCGACGGCAGGTAATTTGATTTCCAGAAGGGGGAATCTAATCACAGGTTTGTCGCCACATTTCAAAAATCACTTATTCCTTTAAGCACTTAAGCACCGTAATGCATACTATTACCGTCTTAAAAAAAAAAACACTTTTAATTTGTTATTATACTTTATGCTCCATCACGCTCACGTTGCGTTCCCTTCTTCATCACGCATCGATACAGGAGGAAGGCGTGGCCGTGGAGATTCATTCCCAAACAATGAGATAGATGTCAGGCATCGCCGTCAGTTCGCTGAGAGGCTGAACGGAAGCACGGCCGTAGAATTTATCCACTCAACGCGCCAATTACCATTTCACTTTCATTCCCAAACAGGAGGGGTAGTCTATAGTTAAGGTGTTAAACTCCCAGCCGGAAGATTTTACATTCTAATTACTCACACGTCTCTTTCAAAACTGACAGAAAATATTGTGAATAATATCTAACATGACAAAATAGTACAAAACAGACGCCGGTACTTCATCCAGTATGTGAAACTACTGAACATGTGAATTTGCATATCCCTGTTATAAAACATTCACCCTTTTTCCGTTCTTCCACTTTTCCCTTATGCGTCATTATTTTCCATATCGTCCACATAATTGTGCCCGCCCCCCCCACCATGTGATGCATGATCATGTGACATCTTACACGCACGTTCAGCGCTCTCTCTCCGAAAGCCGCGAGTGTCGTCACGGCGATGCCACGTCCGTACAGGCCGCCTACGTCGCCCCGCCCGTGAGAGCCGCCGCCGCCGCCGTCGTCATCATCATCATCAATCAATCATCATCCCCCCCGTGTGTGTTTTTCCGTCTCAATCTCGGCGCGGGTGAACACGGCGTCGCGATGTTTGATTGAATATTATGTCACGGGAACCCGCGGCGCGTCCGGACTTCATTCAGGAAGCAGGGGCCGGCCAGCACAACACAACACAACACAACACAACACAACACAACACAACACAACACAACACAACACAACGCAACGCAACGCAACGCAACGCAACGCAACGCAACGCAACGCAACGCAACGCAACGCAACGCAACGCAACGCAACGCAACGCAACGCAACGCAACGCAACGCAACGCAACGCAACGCAACGCAACGCAACGCAACACGCAACGCAACGCAACGCAACGCACCACGCAACGCAACGCAACGCAACCCAACGCAACAACGCAACGCAACGCAACGCAACGCAACGCAACGCAACGCAACGCAACGCAACGCAACGCAACGCAACGCAACGCAACGCAACACAACACAACACAACACAACACAACACAACACAACACAACGCAACGCAACGCAACGCAACACAACACAACACAACGCAACGCAACACAACACAACACAACGCAACGCAACGCAACACAACGCAACGCAACGCAACGCAACGCAACGCAACGCAACGCAACGCAACGCAACGCAACACCGCCCGGCCTTCACGGGGTGGTCCAGAGAACCGACTCCACAAAATGGACCTTATTTTATCTGCCAAATTTAGTACGGGTTTAGTATGTGCGGATGAATAACAGATCCAGTTTGTGTATATTTGGTGTATGTTTGGTGTATGTTTGGTGTATGTCTGGTTGTATGTTTGGTTGTATGTTTGCTTGTATGTTTGGTTGTATGTTTGGTTGTATGTTTGGTTGTATGTTTGCTTGTATGTTTGGTTGTATGTTTGCTTGTATGTTTGGTCGTATGTTTGGTCGTATGTTTGGTCGTATGTTTGGTTGTATGTTTGGTTGTATGTTTGCTTGTATGTTTGGTTGTATGTTTGGTTGTATGTTTGGTTGTATGTTTGGTTGTATGTTTGGTTGTATGTTTGGTTGTATGTTTGCTTGTATGTTTGGTTGTATGTTTGGTTGTATGTTTGTTGTATGTTTGCTTGTATGTTTGGTTGTATGTTTGGTTGTATGTTTGGTTGTGTGTTTGGGTTGTATGTTTGCTTGTATGTTTGCTTGTATGTTTGCTTGTATGTTTGGTTGTATGTTTGGTTGTATGTTTGGTTGTATGTTTGGTTGTATGTTTGGTTGTATGTTTGGTTGTATGTTTGGTTGTATGTCTGGTTGTATGTTTGGTTGTATGTTTGTTGTATGTTTGGTTGTATGTTTGGTTGTATGTTTGGTTGTATGTTTGGTTGTATGTTTGGTTGTATGTTTGGTTGTATGTTTGGTTGTATGTCTGGTTGTATGTTTGGTTGTATGTTTGGTTGTATGTTTGGTTGTATGTTTGGTTGTATGTTTGGTTGTATGTTTGGTTGTATGTTTGGTTGTATGTTTGGTTGTATGTTTGGTTGTATGTTTGGTTGTATGTTTGGTTGTATGTTTGCTTGTATGTTTGGTTGTATGTTTGGTTGTATGTTTGTTTGTATGTTTGCTTGTATGTCTTGTATGTTTGGTTGTATGTTTGGTTGTATGTTTGTTTGTATGTTTGCTTGTATGTTTGGTTGTATGTTTGGTTGTATGTTTGGTTGTATGTTTGGTTGTATGTTTGGTTGTATGTTTGGTTGTATGTTTGGTTGTATGTTTGGTTGTATGTCTGGTTGTATGTTTGGTTGTATGTCTGGTTGTATGTTTGGTTGTATGTTTGGTTGTATGTCTGGTTGTATGTTTGGTTGTATGTTTGGTTGTATGTTTATGTTTGCTTGTATGTTTGCTTGTATGTTTGTTGTATGTCTGGTTGTATGTTTGCTTGTATGTTTGCTTGTATGTTTGGTTGTATGTTTGGTTGTATGTTTGGTTGTATGTTTGGTTGTATGTTTGGTTGTATGTTTGGTTGTATGTTTGGTTGTATGTTTGGTTGTATGTTTGGTTGTATGTTTGGTTGTATGTTTGGTTGTATGTTTGGTTGTATGTTTGGTTGTATGTTTGGTTGTATGTCTGGTTGTATGTTTGGTTGTATGTTTGGTTGTATGTCTGGTTGTATGTTTGGTTGTATGTTTGGTTGTATGTTTGGTTGTATGTTTGGTTGTATGTTTGCTTGTATGTTTGGTTGTATGTTTGGTTGTATGTTTGGTTGTATGTTTGGTTGTATGTTTGGTTGTATGTTTGGTTGTATGTTTGGTTGTATGTTGGTTGTATGTTTGGTTGTATGTTTGGTTGTATGTCTGGTTGTATGTTTGGTTGTATGTTTGGTTGTATGTTTGGTTGTATGTTTGGTTGTATGTTTGGTTGTATGTTTGGTTGTATGTTTGGTTGTATGTTTGGTTGTATGTCTGGTTGTATGTTTGCTTGTATGTTTGCTTGTATGTTTGGTTGTATGTTTGGTTGTATGTTTGGTTGTATGTTTGTTTGTATGTTTGCTTGTATGTTTGGTTGTATGTTTGTTTATGTTTGTTGTATGTTTGGTTGTATGTTTGGTTGTATGTTTGCTTGTATGTTTGCTTGTATGTTTTGTATGTTTGGTTGTATGTTTGTTGTATGTTTGGTTGTATGTCTGGTTGTATGTTTGGTTGTATGTTTGGTTGTATGTCTGGTTGTATGTTTGGTTGTGTGTTTGGTTGTATGTTTGGTTGTATGTTTGGTTGTATGTCTGGTTGTATGTTTGGTTGTATGTCTGGTTGTATGTCTGGTTGTATGTCTGGTTGTATGTTTGGTTGTATGTTTGTTGTATGTTGTTATGTTTGTTGTATGTTTGGTTGTATGTTTGGTTGTATGTTTGGTTGTATGTTGGTTGTATGTTTGTTGTATGTTTGCTTGTATGTTTGGTTGTATGTCTTGGTTGTATGTTTGTTGTATGTTTGCTTGTATGTTTGCTTGTATGTTTGCTTGTATGTTTGGTTGTATGTCTGGTTGTATGTTTGGTTGTATGTTTGGTTGTATGTTTGTTGTATGTTGGTTGTATGTTTGTATGTCTTGTATGTTTGCTTGTATGTTTGCTTGTATGTTGGTTGTATGTCTGGTTGTATGTTTGTTGTATGTTTGGTTGTATGTTGTTTGTATGTTTGGTTGTATGTTTGCTTGTATGTTTGGTTGTATGTTTGGTTGTATGTTTGGTTGTATGTTTGGTTGTATGTTTGGTTGTATGTTTGGTTGTATGTTTGGTTGTATGTCTGGTTGTATGTTTGCTTGTATGTTTTGGTTGTGTGTTTGGTTGTATGTTTGGTTGTATGTTGTATGTTTGTTGTATGTTTGGTTGTATGTTTGGTTGTATGTTTGGTTGTATGTTTGGTTGTATGTTTGGTTGTATGTTTGGTTGTATGTTTGGTTGTATGTTTGGTTGTATGTTTGGTTGTATGTTTGGTTGTATGTTTGCTTGTATGTTTGCTTGTATGTTTGGTTGTATGTTTGGTTGTATGTTTGGTTGTGTGTTTGGTTGTATGTTTGGTTGTATGTCTGGTTGTATGTTTGGTTGTATGTTTGCTTGTATGTCTGGTTGTATGTTTGGTTGTATGTTTGGTTGTATGTTTGTTTGTATGTTTGCTTGTATGTTTGGTTGTATGTTTGGTTGTATGTTTGGTTGTATGTTTTGCTTGTATGTTTGGTTGTATGTTTGGTTGTATGTCTGGTTGTATGTTTGGTTGTATGTCTGGTTGTATGTTTGGTTGTATGTTTGGTTGTATGTCTGGTTGTATGTTTGGTTGTATGTTTGGTTGTATGTTTGTTTGTATGTTTGCTTGTATGTTTGGTTGTATGTCGTTTTATGTTTGGTTTGTATGTTTGCTTGTATGTTCTGGTTGTATGTCTGGTTGTATGTGTTGTATGTTGTTGTATGTTTGCTTGTTTGTGTTGTATGTTTGGTTGTATGTTTGGTTGTATGTCTGGTTGTATGTTTGGTTGTATGTTTGGTTGTATGTCTGGTTGTATGTCTGGTTGTATGTTTGGTTGTATGTTTGGTTGTATGTTTGGTTGTATGTCTGGTTGTATGTCTGGTTGTATGTTTGGTTGTATGTTTGCTTGTATGTTTGCTTGTATGTTGTTGTTGTTGGTTGTATGTTTGGTTGTATGTTTGGTTGTATGTTTGCTTGTATGTTTGCTTGTATGTTTGGTTGTATGTTTGGTTGTATGTTTGGTTGTATGTTTGGTTGTATGTTTGGTTGTATGTTTGGTTGTATGTTTGGTTGTATGTTTGGTTGTATGTTTGGTTGTATGTTTGGTTGTATGTTTGGTTGTATGTTTGGTTGTATGTTTGGTTGTATGTTTGGTTGTATGTTTGGTTGTATGTTTGGTTGTATGTTTGGTTGTATGTTTGGTTGTATGTCTGGTTGTATGTCTGGTTGTATGTTTGGTTGTATGTTTGGTTGTATGTTTGGTTGTATGTTTGGTTGTGTTGTATGTTTGTTGTATGTTTGGTTGTATGTTTGGTTGTATGTTTGGTTGTATGTTTGGTTGTATGTTGGTTGTATGTTTGGTTGTATGTTTGGTTGTATGTTTGGTTGTATGTTTGGTTGTTTGTTTGGTTGTATGTTTGGTTGTATGTTTGGTTGGATGTTTGGTTGTATGTTTGGTTGTATGTCTGGTTGTATGTTTGCTTGTATGTTTGCGTTGTATGTTTGGTTGTATGTTTGGTTGTATGTTTGGTTGTATGTTTGGTTGTATGTTTGGTTGTATGTTTGGTTGTATGTTTGGTTGTATGTCTGGTTGTATGTCTGGTTGTATGTTTGGTTGTATGTTTGGTTGTATGTTTGGTTGTATGTTTGGTTGTATGTTTGGTTGTATGTTTGCTTGTATGTTTTGTATGTTTGCTTGTATGTTTGGTTGTATGTTTGGTTGTATGTTTGTTTGTATGTTTGCTTGTATGTTTGCTTGTATGTTTGGTTGTATGTTTGTTGTATGTTTGTTGTATGTTGGTTGTATGTCTTGGTTGTATGTTTGTTTATGTTTGTCTTGTCATATATAAGTACACATATATATTTTAGTATACATGTTGTCTTGTGTTGTCTTGTGTTGTGTTGTGTTGTCTTGTGTTGTGTTGTCTTGTGTGTTGTTGTCTTGTGTTGTCTTGTGTTGTGTTGTCTTGTGTGTTGTCTTGTGTTGTCTTGTCTTGTGTTGTCTTGTCTTGTCTTGTCTTGTGTTGTGTTGTCTTGTGTTGTGTCTGGTGTCTCTTGCTCTGGTTGCTCTGCTGCTCGTCTCTCGTCTCAGTCGTCTGCCAGGTCTGTCAACGTCCTAATTTGCGATTTCAAAAGACTCCATTTAGCAGCGGACCACAGCCAGCGAAGTGTTCGCTCCGTGCTTCCAAGTCCATCTCCGTCTCATCACTGGATGTCATCCGTTGTTTGAACTTTAACGCGCCAGCGAGGGAGAGAGAGAGAGAGAGAGAGAGAGAGAGAGAGAGAGAGAGAGAGAGAGAGAGAGAGAGAGAGAGAGAGAGACAGAGAGAGGGGGAAAGCATTCCCGGGAGAGACGGGCTTTTCATCAAGCCAGCCCGCCTCTGCCTGCTGGAAGGCGCGTTGCGGCGTACCGGTCGTCGCTGGACCCCCGGAACGGTCGCGTTCGCCGACTACATCCTAACCTCGAGGTCACGCGGTCCACATACCGCCGTGGCTCCACGCTTCAGGCCTGAGAGGTTTCCCACCAATCAATTCGGTCCCATCTCGGGGACGAAATGAATGAAAGGGACTTAAGTTTGAGTGGGTTCCGGAACACAACGCTGTTCTCTGTAGTCGTTTGTTCCTAACAACGCGGCTATAGACGGGGAATTTGCCTAAATTGCACCGCGTGGCCATTAGGGGACCGAGGTCCTGATTGGTCAATTTGGAAACGCTCCATCGGTTCAATATAATGGTCTTGTTTTTCCTTTATCGTCGGCGACAAACCCGGGCGGCTCTACTGCGCGGCCGCGGCCACACGGGAACGGAGATTAAAACAGTCGTCGTCGTTTTACGTCCGCTTAAGCGGCGGCGGGTTTTAGACTTCGTGTCCTCGTTCTTCCGTTTTTTTCGCGCGGCGGTTTATTTCCTTCGTTGCCTCCGGCGACGGCAGGTAATTTGATTTCCGGAAGGGGAATCTAATCACAGGTTTGTCGCCACATTTCAAAAATCACTTATTCCTTTAAGCACTTAAGCACCGTAATGCATACTATTACCGTCTTAAAAAAAAAAACACTTTTAATTTGTTATTATACTTTATGCTCCATCACGCTCACGTTGCGTTCCCTTCTTCATCACGCATCGATACAGGAGGAAGGCGTGGCCGTGGAGATTCATTCCCAAACAATGAGATAGATGTCAGGCATCGCCGTCAGTTCGCTGAGAGGCTGAACGGAAGCACGGCCGTAGAATTTATCCACTCAACGCGCCAATTACCATTTCACTTTCATTCCTAAACAGGAGGGGTAGTCTATAGTTAAGGTGTTACACTCCAAGCCAGAAGATTTTACCTTCTAATTACTCACACGTCTCTTTCAAAACTGACAGAAAATATTGTGAATAATATCTAACATGACAAAATAGTACAAAACAGACGCCGGTACTTCATCCAGTATGTGAAACTACTGAACATGTGAATTTGCATATCCCTGTTATAAAACATTCACCCTTTTCCGTTCTTCCACTTTTCCCTTATGCGTCATTATTTTCCATATCGTCCACATAATTGTGCCCGCCCCCCCCGCCATGTGACGCATGATCATGTGACATGTTACACGCACGTTCAGCGCTCTCTCCGAAAGCCGCGAGTGTCGTCACGGCGATGCCACGTCCGTACAGGCCGCCTACGTCGCTCCGCCGTGAGAGCCGCCGCCGCCGTCATCATCATCATCATCAATCAATCATCATCCCCCCGTGTGTGTTTTTCCGTCTCAATCTCGGCGCGGGTGAACACGGCGTCGCGATGTTTGATTGAATATTATGTCACGGGAACCCGCGGCGAGTCCGGACTTCATTCAGTAAGCAGGAGCCGGCCAGCACAACACAACGCAACACAACGCAACACAACACAACACAACACAACACAACACAACACAACACAACACAACACAACACAACACAACACAACACAACACAACACAACACAACACAACACCACAACACAACACCAACACACAACACAACACAACACAACCAACACACACAACACAACACACCACAAACCAACCAACAACCACAACACAACACAACACAACACAACACCAACACCACACACACACAACACGACACGAACTGCACAGAATTAGATGCAATGCATTGTAGCATTGCAAGCAACTTGCTAGCAATGCACTTGCATGCACTGCACGCGACCGCCGCCGCTTGTATGTTTGGTTGTATGTTGGTTGTATGTTTGGTTGTATGTCTGGTTGTATGTTTGGTTGTATGTTGGTTATGTCTGGTTGTATGTTTGGTTGTATGTTTGGTTGTTTTGGTTGTATGTTTGGTTGTATGTTGTGTTTGTATGTTTGGTCGTATGTTTGGTCGTATGTTTGGTTGTATGTTTGGTTGTATGTTTGCTTGTATGTTTGGTTGTATGTTTGGTTGTATGTTTGGTTGTATGTCTGGTTGTATGTCTGGTTGTATGTTTGGTTGTATGTTTGGTTGTATGTCTGGTTGTATGTCTGGTTGTATGTCTGGTTGTATGTTTGCTTGTATGTTTGCTTGTATGTTTGGTTGTATGTTTGGTTGTATGTTTGGTTGTATGTTTGCTTGTATGTCTGGTTGTATGTTTGGTTGTATGTTTGGTTGTATGTTTGCTTGTATGTTTGCTTGTATGTTTGGTTGTATGTTTGGTTGTATGTTTGTTTGTATGTTTGTCTTTGTATGTTTGCTTGTATGTTTGGTTGTATGTTTGCTTGTATGTTTGCTTGTATGTTTGGTTGTATGTTTGGTTGTATGTTTGGTTGTATGTTTGGTTGTATGTTTGGTTGTATGTTTGGTTGTATGTTTGGTTGTATGTTTGGTTGTATGTTTGCTTGTATGTTTGTGTATGTCTGGTTGTATGTTTGTCTTGTATGTTTGCTTGTATGTTTGGTTTGTTATGTTGTTGTTGTGTTTGGTTGTATGTTTGGTTGTATGTTGGTTGTATGTCTGGTTGTATGTTTGGTTGTATGTTTGGTTGTATGTCTGGTTGTATGTCTGGTTGTATGTTTGGTTGTATGTTTGCTTGTATGTTTGCTTGTATGTTTGGTTGTATGTTTGGTTGTATGTTTGGTTGTATGTTTGTTTGTATGTTTGCTTGTATGTTTGCTTGTATGTTTGGTTGTATGTTTGGTTGTATGTTTGGTTGTATGTTTGCTTGTATGTTTGGTTGTATGTTTGGTTGTATGTTTGGTTGTATGTTTGGTTGTATGTTTGGTTGTATGTTTGGTTGTATGTTTGGTTGTATGTTTGGTTGTATGTTTGGTTGTATGTTTGGTTGTATGTCTGGTTGTATGTTTGGTTGTATGTCTGGTTGTATGTCTGGTTGTATGTCTGGTTGTATGTTTGGTTGTATGTTTGGTTGTATGTCTGGTTGTATGTCTGGTTGTATGTTTGCTTGTATGTTGTATGTTTGCTTGTATGTTTGCTTGTATGTTTGGTTTTGGTTGTATGTCTGGTTGTATGTTTGCTTGTATGTTTGGTTGTATGTTTGGTTGTATGTCTGGTTGTATGTTTGGTTGTATGTTTGGTTGTATGTCTGGTTGTATGTTTGGTTGTATGTTTGGTTGTATGTTTGGTTGTATGTTTGGTTGTATGTTTGGTTGTATGTTTGGTTGTATGTTTGGTTGTATGTTTGGTTGTATGTTTGGTTGTATGTCTGGTTGTATGTTTGGTTGTATGTTTGGTTGTATGTCTGGTTGTATGTTTGGTTGTATGTTTGGTTGTATGTTTGGTTGTATGTTTGGTTGTATGTTTGCTTGTATGTTTGGTTGTATGTTTGGTTGTATGTTTGGTTGTATGTTTGGTTGTATGTTTGGTTGTATGTTTGGTTGTATGTTTGGTTGTATGTTGGTTGTATGTTTGGTTGTATGTTTGGTTGTATGTCTGGTTGTATGTTTGGTTGTATGTTTGGTTGTATGTTTGGTTGTATGTTTGGTTGTATGTTTGGTTGTATGTTTGGTTGTATGTTTGGTTTGGTTGTATGTTTGGTTGTATGTCTGGTTGTATGTTTGGTTGTATGTTTGCTTGTATGTTTGGTTGTATGTTTGGTTGTATGTTTGGTTGTATGTTTGGTTGTATGTTTGCTTGTATGTTTGGTTGTATGTTTGGTTGTATGTTTGGTTGTATGTTTGCTTGTATGTTTGCTTGTATGTTTGCTTGTATGTTTTGTATGTTTGGTTGTATGTTTGTGTATGTTTGGTTGTATGTCTGGTTGTATTGGTTGTATGTTTGGTTGTATGTTTGGTTGTATGTTGGTTGTATGTTTGGTTGTATGTTTGGTTGTATGTTTGGTTGTATGTTTGCTTGTATGTCTGGTTGTATGTTTGGTTGTATGTCTGGTTGTATGTCTGGTTGTATGTCTGGTTGTATGTTTGGTTGTATGTTTGTTGTATGTTGTTATGTTTGTTGTATGTTTGCTTGTATGTTTGCTTGTATGTTTGGTCGTATGTTTGGTTGTATGTTTGTTTGTATGTTTGCTTGTATGTTTGGTCGTATGTCTGGTTGTATGTTTGCTTGTATGTTTGCTTGTATGTTTGCTTGTATGTTTGCTTGTATGTTTGGTTGTATGTCTGGTTGTATGTTTGGTTGTATGTTTGCTTGTATGTTTGTTGTATGTTGGTTGTATGTTTGTATGTCTGGTTGTATGTTTGCTTGTATGTTTGCTTGTATGTTTGGTTGTATGTCTGGTTGTATGTTTGTTGTATGTTTGGTTGTATGTTGTTTGTATGTTTGGTTGTATGTTTGTTGTATGTTTGGTTGTATGTTTGGTTGTATGTTTGGTTGTATGTTTGGTTGTATGTTGGTTGTATGTCTGGTTGTATGTTTGGTTGTATGTTTGGTTGTATGTTTGGTTGTATGTTGGTTGTATGTTGGTTGTATGTTTGGTTGTATGTTTGGTTGTATTGGTTGTATGTTTGTTGTATGTTGGTTGTATGTTTGCTTGTATGTTTGCTTGTATGTTTGGTTGTATGTTTGGTTGTATGTTTGGTTGTATGTTTGGTTGTATGTTTGGTTGTATGTTTGGTTGTGTGTTTGGTTGTATGTTTGGTTGTATGTTTGGTTGTATGTTTGGTTGTATGTTGGTTGTATGTCTGGTTGTATGTTTGGTTGTATGTTTGGTTGTATGTCTGGTTGTATGTTTGGTTGTATGTTTGGTTGTATGTTTGGTTGTATGTTTGGTTGTATGTTTGGTTGTATGTTTGTTTGTTGTATGTTTGGTTGTATGTTTGGTTGTATGTTTGGTTGTATGTTTGGTTGTATGTTTGGTTGTATGTTTGCTTGTATGTTTGGTTGTATGTTTGGTTGTATGTTTGGTTGTATGTCTGGTTGTATGTTTGGTTGTATGTTTGGTTGTATGTCTGGTTGTATGTTTGGTTGTATGTTTGTTGTATGTTTGCTTGTATGTTTGCTTGTATGTTTGGTTGTATGTCTGGTTGTATGTTTGTTTGTATGTTTGCTTGTATGTTCTTGGTTGTATGTCTGGTTGTATGTGTTGTATGTTTGTTGTATGTTTGCTTGTTTGGTTGTATGTTTGGTTGTATGTTTGGTTGTATGTCTGGTTGTATGTTTGGTTGTATGTTTGGTTGTATGTCTGGTTGTATGTCTGGTTGTATGTTTGGTTGTATGTTTGGTTGTATGTTTGGTTGTATGTTTGTTGTATGTTTGGTTGTATGTTTGGTTGTATGTTTGGTTGTATGTTTGCTTGTATGTTTGCTTGTATGTTTGGTTGTATGTTTGGTTGTATGTTTGGTTGTATGTTTGCTTGTATGTTTGCTTGTATGTTTGGTTGTATGTTTGGTTGTATGTTTGGTTGTATGTTTGGTTGTATGTTTGGTTGTATGTTTGGTTGTATGTTTGGTTGTATGTTTGGTTGTATGTTTGGTTGTATGTTTGGTTGTATGTTTGGTTGTATGTTTGGTTGTATGTTTGGTTGTATGTTTGGTTGTATGTTTGGTTGTATGTTTGGTTGTATGTTTGGTTGTATGTTTGGTTGTATGTCTGGTTGTATGTCTGGTTGTATGTTTGGTTGTATGTTTGGTTGTATGTTTGGTTGTATGTTTGGTTTGTATGTTTGCTTGTATGTTTGCTTGTATGTTTGGTTGTATGTTTGGTTGTATGTTTGGTTGTATGTTTGGTTGTATGTTTGGTTGTATGTTTGGTTGTATGTTTGGTTGTATGTTTGGTTGTATGTTTGCTTGTATGTTTGGTCGTATGTTTGGTCGTATGTTTGGTCGTATGTTTGGTTGTATGTTTGGTTGTATGTTTGCTTGTATGTTTGGTTGTATGTTTGGTTGTATGTTTGGTTGTATGTTTGGTTGTATGTTTGGTTGTATGTTTGGTTGTATGTTTGGTTGTATGTTTGGTTGTATGTCTGGTTGTATGTTTGGTTGTATGTTTGGTTGTATGTTTGGTTGTATGTTTGGTTGTATGTCTGGTTGTATGTTTGGTTGTATGTTTGCTTGTATGTTTGTATGTTTGCTTGTATGTTTGGTTGTATGTTTGGTTGTATGTTTGTTTGTATGTTTGCTTGTATGTTTGCTTGTATGTTTGGTTGTATGTTTGTTGTATGTTTGTTGTATGTTGGTTGTATGTCTTGGTTGTATGTTTGTTTATGTTTGTCTTGTCATATATAAGTACACATATATATTTTGGTATACATGTTGTCTTGTGTTGTGTTGTGTTGTGTTGTCTTGTGTTGTGTTGTCTTGTGTGTTGTTGTCTTGTGTTGTGTTGTGTTGTCTTGTGTTGTGTTGTGTTGTGTCTTGTGTTGTCTTGTGTTGTGTTGTCTTGTGTTGTGTTGTCTTGTGTTGTCTTTGTCTTGGTGTGTTGTCGTGTTGTGTTGTCTTGTGTTGTGTGTCTTGACTCTCTGGATCTCTCTCTCTTATATCTCTCTCAGTGATGAGACGGAGATGGACTTGGAAGCACGGAGCGAACACTTCGCTGGCTGTGGTCCGCTGCTAAATGGAGTCTTTTGAAATCGCAAATTAGGACGTTGCCTTTCATAAGACGCCGGCTCCTTGAGATGCATTTTCATTTCACTTTGTCTCCTGATTTGATGCAACAACAACAACAACAACAACAACAACAACAACAACAACAACAACAACAACAACAACAACAACAACAACATCCACAACGACGATAACATTAACGTTAACGTCAGAGAAAATTTATGCAAATGTGTGTCTGATATTCTGCTCTCCACAGGTGTGTGCTGGGAAAATCATCCCACTTAATAGATGCATGAATAACATTGATCATTAATCACGCGAGCAAAGAAGTGTACGACTTTATGTCTTTACTTTGGTTGATTCACGGTTCATGGAGTTGATCACGTCTCTCTCTGCTCGCTGTGGAATCACTTTATCGTTTTATATCAGAACTAAGGGATCGGGGGAACAAAGTATACATTCTTGGCTTCCACAATTACTATACTAATGTATACTATACTACTGCGATACAATATGTACTATACACTGTTTTTTAAGCGAGAAATGTCAAAATAATAATAGTGGAGTGCAAATAATATATCTCGACTGCATAAGATAAGATAGACAATGTATTGATCCCGAGGGAAATTCTTGTGCCGGGTTGTGTAGCAATAGAATAAAACAATAGAGACATAAACAGTAGAATAATAAAACTAATATATATGTACAGTATATATATGTAGTTGATGCTAATATATATTAGTATATTAGTAGTATATTAGTATTTAAGACACCAGACACCGAGAGATCTGCAGAACCCTAACTTATATTTACGTGAACCGCACAAATTCAGTTTAAATAAATCACAACAGTCGTGCCACATCGGGCACTCGTGTCGTGCGCTCTCGCCTGCCGAGTCACAGTCTCCACCTCTGAGTCACAGTCTCCACCTCTGAGTCACGGTAAGCCTGTCAGCGGCCACGTCTCCGGTCCCACAGCTCGCCGCTGACATATTCCCCCCGTAACCCGCGGAGGGCCGGTTGATTGATCGAGGTAGCATAGCCGTTTTAGCGTTCAATTAAAGAGATTAATTGATCAAGCGAATGATTTATTATTTTTTATAGTTTTCCTAATTGCCGTTTCTTTATCGCCGCTGGCTCCCGTCTGTCCGCGGGCGACGACGACGGCGACGGCGACGACGGCGACATGAGGCTTGTATATAAAAAGTTTAACATCATATTTGATGCACCGGTCGGCCACGACTGGCTCGGCGTGGCGGCTGAGCGCTGCAGAGAGTGTTGGTTCCTCTCTCTCTCTCTCTCTCTCTCTCTCTCTCTCTCTCTCTCTCTCTCTCTCTCTCTCTCTCTCTCTCCGCCACCGCCACCATGTTGAACCGTAACAAACATGATGTGTTTGCTTGTTGTTTGTCTGTTGCCGCTGTAGTAACATTAGCTGGCTCGTTGGCTCCGCGTGGAGAGAATGTCTCCCCCCCCCCCCCCCCCCCCACCACCCACCACCACCACCACCACCACCACCCACCCCATCGCTGCAAACTCCACCCCGACACCACAGACCCTCGACGGGACACACAGTCTTGTCCTGGGGGGGGGGGTGAGGGGCGCAGGGTAGGAACGGTGTCGTTTGTTAAGCCGCTTTTACCGCCGGCGTCAGAAGGTACCGGGTTTGATTCCCCGATTCCTTTTTCGCGAGGCGTCCTTGAGCGAGACGCCCGGTGGTCTAACCCCTCGTTAATGACGGGCATCGGTCGCCTTGGATAAAACGGTCCGCTGAAAATAAATGCGAGCGGAATAATAAAACAGAAGTCGGCCCCTCAAGCTGTGAGGGAGTTTAACCAATCACATCAAAGCTAAGTCACTAACTAGCGCCGATGGGCTAACATGAGTGTGAATGAAAGAAAAACTTTGTTTTTTCTTCAGTATTATATTATATTCATGAAAAGTAATAAATATACAATTTCTTTTAATGAGTCTTTCTCCTAATTTGTAAATAAGTAGGTGGGAAAATGCATGCAAGGTCTTCCACTCAGGGTCCCAGGAAACTGCTTCTTTTTTTCGATTTCAGTTTGTATATTTTGTGTATATTTCTTGCGGTGTGCGTATGTGTATGCGTGGATATTCCCGCTGCGACGCTCAGTTCTTCTATAGGGACGAGGAGGAAAAGTGTGAATGTTGTGGGAGCCGTCATCCGTGATCATGAAAGGCAGCTTATCTTTGATCAGCCGTTGAGTTGAACCCGCGGGTCGCCTGGAAATTAATTTAGATCCTGAACAGCGCGTCCCCGACGGCACCCAGGACAAGGAGGAGCAAGGAGGGCGGGGGGCCTGGAGACAGACAAACAGACTGACTGACTGACACAACAGACAGAGAGACTGACAGACAAACAGACTGACTGACACACAGACACACAGACAGAGAGACTGACAGACAAACAGACTGACTGACACACAGACAGAGAGACTGACAGACAAACAGACTGACTGACACACAGACAGAGAGACTGACAGACAAACAGACTGACTGACACACAGACACACAGACAGAGAGACTGACAGACAAACAGACTGACTGACACACAGACACACAGACAGAGAGACTGACAGACAAACAGACTGACTGACACACAGACACACAGACAGAGAGACTGACAGACAAACTGCCAGAATGGGAGTGAAAGGAATATAGGAGGACAGGAAAAAGAGGGGAAGAAACAATCGTGGTAAAATTAAAAGGAAGGAAAAAACTGAAAGGGAGAAAGAACAAAGGAAATAAAGGATTGAATAATGTATTAAAGAAAGTGAGAAAGAACAACGGAAGAAAGGGAAAGAAAGAAATAACGAAAGATGACAATGAAATGAAGAAAGATAAAGAAAATAAAGAAATAAAGAACAGAGATAACATGTTATCTCTAATGAAATAAAGAAAGGGAGAAATAAATAAAGACAGAGAGAACGAGGAGGAAGCCTTGCGGAGTGCCAGTAATCTCTCTCTCTCTCCGCCCGCTCGCTCGCCCGTCCGCCCGCCCAATTAGAGGCGGATCATACCTGAGGTTGGCTGTCTTGATGCTGCCGCTTGGCTGTGGGGACAGGGAAGGTGTTGCACACACGCACACACACACACACACACACACACGCACACACACACACACACGCGCACACGCACACACACACACACACGCACACACACAACACACACACACACACACACACACACCGTAGACCTGCTGCTCTGTAATGAGAGAGTCAGGTGAGGAGAGAGAGAGAGGTGTGGAGGCGAGGAGGCGAGGAAGCGCTGCAGATCTGAAACCACGGAAGAACACACCGCCGACCACCGTCAACCCGTTCAGACACATCTCCATCGCTGTGTGTGTGTGTGTGTGTGTGTGTGTGTGTGTGTGTGTGTGTGTGTGTGTGTGTGCCTGGATGTGTGTGTGTGTGTGTGTGTGTGCCTGGGTGTGTGTGTGTGTGTGTGTGTGTGTGTGTGTGTGTGTGTGCGCGCTCGTGTGTGTGTGTAATCGATAGATGGCTATATGAGATAGGAAGGCGACAGTAGAGATGGCTAGATGAGATGAGGTAGTTACAGTCGAGAGATAGACAAAATAGATAGATAGATAGAGAGATAGAGAGATAGAGAGAGAGAGAGATAGAGAGATAGAGAGAGAGAGAGATAGATAGATAGATAGATAGACACAGTTATAGATAGATAGATAGATAGATAGGTGATATAGATAGACACAGTTATAGATAGGTAGACAGACAGACAGACACACAGATGGATGGAAAATTGTTGTTGGCGGAGCACCTCTGTTGCCATGGCGCCTGTCCATTCAACCACTTCAACAAAATATAATCTCTCCCGGCGTTTTCAGAATGCATATCTCCCTAATAGGCGTTCTACTGCATATTGCATTTTTAATACACACACACACTATATTTTATTTTTAATATCATATACATTTTATATGCGGTACATTATATACGTTTTTCCATTCGCTGCACCCGATCCACGCGCAGGAGATTCAAAGCCGTCGCGAAAACAAACAAACCCACCGACAACTGGAACACAGAGAGTATATTAAAAGTAACAGAGACTGGGAAATGAGTCGAGAGCGACAAGATAAAGGCGTTGGGTTGGGGGGTTGGGCTGAACTCCTCAGAGGCTGTGAGCCAATCTCAAAGATGATTGGTTGGCGTTCCCGCGGCTGCCTTTTCCCTCACATCAATAAAACATAAATATGAATAAATGCACAGCTTTTGGCCTTCCAGGGTCCTTACTTAATTTCATGTATGCAAGTGAGTGATGATGTGCACGGGAAATTACCTCGCGGCGGGAAAAGTGTCGCCGCCGCCGCCATTATTGTTCTTTGTTTGTTGCGTTTACTGAAATGTTTTCGCATTTACAGAAATGTACGACGCTTACGGAAATGTTTTGCGCTCGGCAGCATGAAGTCTTTTGAAATCATCGCTCCGTTTAATTCTTCCCGCTCATCGAAACATTCGCTCGTTTCCGACGTTTTTTCCCACGTGTGTGTGACGGCCGCGTCGTCGTGACCCCGCAGTCGGGGAACCTTTGCGCCGCCCATCAATAATTTCCGAGACGTCTGTAACGATGTGCTTTTCGTGTTTCCACTCGGGGGGGGAAGGATTCATCTCAACAAGTCATCCGCCTCGCCGGCCCGCCGGTCCCTGAAGTGGGGCCCTCGGTGACCCCCCGTTCACGAGGGGAGGGGAGGGGCCGTCTTTAATGAGCCATTTGTGCCGAAAAACTCACGTTTTGACGAAGCTCACGTTGACAGCTGCGCTCCCCGGGGGGGGGGGGGGGGGGGCGAGATATACCAGCGGTACGGTTCCCTTTTGAAAAGGACGGAGGCTTTGAAATGCGTTTCATTTCCGCTCACCTTGCCTCCCTCGCTCTGTGGCCCGGGGTCAGCTGAATGAGAGCGACAGGAGGAGAGAGGCACTGGGTTCGATTCCCACGTGTTCACAGCCGTGGCGTCGATCGCAATGGATTGTCTGTTGCTTAAAGCTAAACGTTGGGAAGGTACACGACGGATAGGACTCAAACAGAGGCGGGCAGAGGCGGAAAGCAGACGATTCAAAAAGGTTTATCTCAGTCGCATTCGTGGAAATGAGATCCTAGGAATGGCGTTGGTGTATCACAAGCAGCGTTATTAGATTCAGACGTTTCCAAAACCATTTCCTTCTCGACTTCATGATTGTCTCCGTGACGGCCGAGACGCGGACCGAGCGGCAAACTCAGCGAGCGCAATGAACGGCGGCATCGGAATCATCAGAATGAGCGTCACGCGTTTTTTAATCCTCCTCCTCCCGGCGCCAGAGACCCCCCCCCCCCCCCCCCCCCGCGGAAGATGAAGCCGCTAATCACCGACGCCGCGGCGCCGTTTTTCTCTCATCGTTCCGTTCGTATTTCATTTCAGTTTTTTTTGCGCCGAGCCGATTACGCCGCGAAACATCAGAGCCGTTTAGCGGCGCCTCGGCTCCAAATTGATTCCGACGGTGCCGTCGCCGTCGCCCGCGTTTAGTTATGCAAACGGTTATCTCCCCGCGTGATTGGTTAATTAACCCGCGGCGCAGATAGCCGGGGCCGGGGCGCCCGTGGTCGTTTGAAGGCTAAATCTCGGGGGGGGGGGTCAATTGGGTTTTTAACATTTTCCACGCGGGCTCCGAGGTAAGTCATTGTTCTCACAACCCCCCTGTTTTTTTTCCCCCCCTCCCGTTTAATGACTCGCTCGCCGGGGTCCCTCCAGGTTAATGTGTTTAAGCTCACTGTAATTGAGCTTTCGACCTATCTTTCAGACATCGCTCTCGCCTCCCCCCCGCCCGCCCCCCCCCCCCCCCCCCGCCCGCCGCCTCCATTTTTTTCCCTCCGTTCCTCATTTATATTCCCACGTTTTTCACTCACTCCTCCGTCGACGGCGGTGTCGCCCCGCCTTCAAACGCCCCCCACTGCCCGCCGCTGCCCCCCGGTTAACCGGCCTTTATTAAATCCGAGGCGTATAGAGATCCCCGCTGGAAGTCGTTCATAATGCCATCAGACGAACAATAACGCGCGCGGAACATCGTTTAATTGCGCCCTCTCTGCACTGGCGGAGGCTTTTATGCGGCGTTCCCCCTCCGGGCACCACCAGCACCACCACCAGCACCACCACCGCCACCACCGCTGTCCTGGCGAGGAAGAGGAGGTAAAATTGAGAGTGAAAGAGGAAGAGGAGGAGGAACACGGAGGCAGACGGCGAAATTGCCGCCGGTTTGCATTGTCTGCGTTTCATTTCGTAGTTCAGTGAGCGATGTTCAGGCGTGGCGCTGATGCAGGTGGACGCTTCCACATCGGCTGCGCCCGTCTCCTGACAACCACACACACACACACACACACACAGATACGCAGACACACACACACACACACAAACACACACACAGACACACACACACACACACACACACACACACTTATGTACACACACACACACACAAACACACGCACAGACACACAGATACACAGACACACAGATACACAGACACACAGATACGCAGACACACACACACACACAAACACACACACAAACACACAGATATGCAGACACACACACACACACAAACACACGCACAGACACACACACACACACACTTATGTACACACACACACTCATGTACACACACAAGTATGCAAACACGCACACCACACATATGCATATGCACGCATGCACATACACAGACACACACACACACGCACACACAAACACACGTGCACACACACAGACATGCACACACACACACACACACACACACGTGCGCACACACACGCGGCCGCGTCACGGCGGATCACCAGGATCACTTGTCATTTGTGATGTCACATGTAGATAACGTTTATTGCGATATAATAAGCCCCCCCCCCCCCCCCCCCCCCTTCTCATTCCATGTTATTTTCATCCGTCAGGTAAAGCAAGACTCCTCAACCGTTTTGTTTCTGTGGTCCGGGATGCAAATTGCGGGAGGGAACTTTAAATTATTCTGCCAAGTCAAACTCCACCGCATCAAATTAAACAACCAAAGTATGTTTCTTTGCGATTGTTATCTTAGTTATGTATAACGCATGGCTGTAGCCCCACCCACCCCAGACTCTAACTGGGCCAGGTGAGGCTTGTGGCCCCACCCACCCCCCAGACTCTAACTGGGCCAGGAGAGGCCAATTAAGCCAGCCAGCCACCAAACACACTCCCAGTATAACATTCACAAAAGGGAAATGCTTGTCACATTGTTTCCATGATGATCAGCTGTGTTGTTGTTTACGTGATAATTCGGTTGTTTTCGTGACTTAAATGTTCGTGCCGCAAGGAATTGTGGGACACCACTATCTTTTTACCTTTCGTAAAGGACGGTCCAGTGTATCCTCTGTGCTAAATGAGCTATGAAAGGAAGCATTGAAGCATTTAGAGAATTCAAACAGCCCTTATCATGGCTGCCACTTCCGGGTCAGGAAAGTTCCCAAGCAAAAGGACTATTTCAACAGGACTCTGGGCATCGAAATACAAAACTAGACACTGAAACAAGACAAAAAGTCACAAGTATGATTTGATGGGCTGTAAAATTCCTGTGCTTTTGGTGATTAAGGGCGCCAAATGAAAATGGAATTAATTTGGGCAACTAAAGTTGGGTTAATGAGACCCAGTTGTTGATTGATTCATAATTAATTTTATAGAAGAGAGATTCATTCCTAAATCTCTCCGACCCGGCGGCCCGATACGGTCCCCGGGCCGGTGGTTGAGAACCAGTGAGGTGAAGCATTGGTTAATCAATCAATGCATGATGAATGGATGAAGAATTGGCTTTTAAACGCCGCGGCATTTAATTAATAACGTGTCGTGTTGCTTTGCTGCAGGTGATCCTGATATTGACCAAACACTACGACTTCAATCTGGGCGCGGTAACTCGAGAGCTCATTATGGAGGTAAGGAGGGGGGGGGGGTTAAATCAATATATATATATGTTGTTGGTATATATTATTTTAGTTTTGCCTTCTCCATCTAAATATTTAAACTGAGTTTCTTCACCACCGGTGAAGTGTAGGGATTGTGTAAAAATGCTAAATAAGAAGCCGAGATGCAATTGTGTGGTAATGTATTCATGGGGAATCGTAGTGTAAGGTAAGTATGATTCATAGCTCTCGTCCTCGCTCCGCTGTGAACCAATATGAAATACACTTGAATAAAGCTCTATAGAGACCCCACACGGCACCGGGTTCCCGGGTCGGGGGTCCCGGGTCCAGCGACGCCGCTATGAGGGGACGAGGGGGCCCACAAATTGGGGGACGGAGACTTCGGACGAGGGCCTCCTTTAGCTGAACCGATTAGCTGAACCGATTGCTCACCATCCAAGTTTGAATTGTCACACAAATACAGGATCTGCAGTGAAATGAAAAAGTGCCGATGCCCAGCGGGATGTGCCAAAAGAACAATACAAGTAACCTGAATTATACGATCAGAATATCCACAATATTGACAGTATTTACAGCAGCAATGAGAAATCTAAACAAATATGCATATGAACAGACTGAATATTATATATTATGTATGAGTTATGTTATTAAGTCTGACAGTCGTGCGCAATATCGCTCATATTTTTACGTGTCACGTTTTGTTGACCTTTCCAAAAAGCCCAAAAGCTCAAAGACTTTTTACGCCCAAAACCCGATTTTCAAATTTCCCGAACGGCGTCGGCGTCTTTAGGAGACACGGCGAGAGAGAGAGAGACTCCAATAAGAAGTCATAATGAAATGAACAAAAAAAAGAGGCCAGTGGAGGAAAGGCGAGGAGGCAAAATCTTTTTCTTTTGTGTGTGAAAACAACATAAATTATTGATGTGTGTGTGTGTGTGTGTGTGTGTGTGTGTGTGTGTGTGTGTGGTCCACACACACACACACACACACACACACACATACACACACACCCCGGGGGTGGGGTGTGTAGTAAATGCGTTGTGATGATCAACAGACATCTAACCAGGAAGCTTTCCAACAATCCTCGAGTTTCCTTTTAGGATAAAACGTCTTTGCGTGCGGAGTGACTGTGCACAGTAATAACGTATCTTAATGTATTTAGGCGACGCCGCCCGCCGCCCGCCGCACGCCGCCCGCCGCACGCCGCCCGCCTCCCGCGGCTCTCGGAAGCAAAAGACAAAATGGTGTCAACAGAGAGAAAGTCTTAAAGCGCCGCGGCCTCGTACTCGGGTGTAACGTCTTCTGAAAGAGTGTCAAACAGCAAATGGAATGATTCACCTTAATGCTCGAGTGGAGGCGGAGACAGAGGAGCTATCTATCCAATTATGCATCGAAATTACATTTGGAGTCAGTCAGGTAGAACTCAAGAGTGGATTGGCTGTTTATGACAAAGACACATTTAAGCGTAAGGACTGGAGGGACCGCAGGGACGCACACGCCTGCACGCACACTCACACACACACACACACACGACACACACACACACACACACACACACACACACACACCACACACACACACACACACACACACACACACACACACACACACACACACACACACACACACACACACACACACACCCACACACACACACACTCACACACACACACACACACACACACACACACACACACACACACACACACACACACACACACACACACACACACACACACACACACACACACACACACACACACACACACACACACACACACACACACACACACACACACACACACACACAGACACACACACACACACACACACACACACACACACACACACACACACACACACACACACACACACACACACACACACACACACACAGACACACACACACACACACACACACACACACACAGCACACACACACACACACACACACACTGCACACACACACACACGTGCACACTACTGCACACCACACACATTGCTTCATTGCTACCATGCCCTACACCACACACAACAGACACAACACTACACCACACACAACCACACACACACAACACCACACAACACACGCACACACACACACACACACACACACAGAGTCATGATTGGCCCACAGCAGCAGGTAATGTGAATGTTAATGTTCCCCATTTGTTTGTAGCTGCTGGCTAAGCGTGCGTTCCGCTGAGGACGTGAATATTCTCCGGTGCCGTAACACGGAAGGGTCCGGCAACGCAGCGCTGGGAACGGGAGAGCAATTAGTGTCTCGTCGGCTCCACGGAGGAGCAGGAGTCGGAGGAGGGGGGGCTCGCCTGTTCGATTCCGGGCTCCTCCTCTGTGTTGAGGGGTCCCTGAGCGAGGCATCTGACCGTGACTCGATAATCTCCCGATGAGCTGGCTGTCGCCCCGCGTTGCCAGATTCACCGTCGCCGTAAAACTAATATTAGCTTAAGCTTCGTTTATTTTCTTCCCGTTTGTTTTTCCCGACTTGTCTTGCTTGTTTGCTTGTTTAACTATTTATCCAGAAACAAAGAAGAGGTTTAAGTCAAATAATTACAAATATTGCAAACGCTGTTATTTTAGGGATGTTGAAATGAAATGATGAATGAAGAATACACACACACACACACACACACACACACACACACACACACACACACACACACACACACACACACACGTTTAAATTGTAATAATTTCCACAATTGACTCTCTTTGCTCTGCATAAAACCTGAATATATTATATACCATCGGCTAGCTAACGTTCACACTTAGTCGTAGTAGACGGGCGGAAACGTCTAATTAATTAGGTCATTTGTTTTTTACTGCATTTATGGACCACAAACAACAATATGTGTTGCGATACACACACACACACACACACACACACACACACACACACACACACACACACACACACACAGAGAGAAATGTAATATCAGTGTACTGTCCAAATTACCACCCGGCAGCCTTTAAGTCAGATAAATCACGAACCATTGTTAGCACTGTCTGGGGGGTTTCTCCTTGGAAAGACTCTCTTCCCCGTTTTCTTTGTCGTATTGTTTAACACATTTTAGCACATTTGCACGTACGGCCGGGCGGGACTCGCGACGAGCGTCACGGCGGCGGATTTATAGATATTTTTTTTTTTGCAGCCGATCGTGAAAGCTAAAAAATCTCTCGTACTTATTTTTTTTAATTTGTTTCATGACTTTCGTCTTCGTCTCGTTTTCAAGATCCGTGAACTACGGCAGCACGTACACCAAGATGAACGACAAGATCCGCTCGAGAACCGTGTTGAGTTATCTCTACGTGTGTCCCACCAACAAGAGGAAGGTGAACGTTCAAATCCTCTTTATTTGTCTTTAGTTTCTCTGACCACCGGCCGCCCCCCGACGTGATTTATTCAGCCCAGACGCCGCGAACATAAAGAGTATTGATGTTAATTATCTCCCTGACTCGCCTCCATTCCATTCTTCATATTCTCTCTCTCTCTCTCTCTCTCTCTTTCTCTTTCTCTCCCTCCCTCCTCCCCCTCTCTAATCCCACTCCTCTACCTTCTCTCGACTGTATCTCCTGTCACATCCATCCCGTCTCGCTCGTCTAACTCTCTCTCTCCTCCTCTCTCTCTCTATCTCTCTCTTTCTCTCTTCATCCCTAACCTCTCTCCCTCTCTTTCTCTCCCTCCCCTCTCCCATCTCCTCCTCTCCTCTCCTCTCTCCTTTCTTCCTCTCCTCTTCTCCCTCTCTCTTTCCTCTCTCCCTCCCTCCTCTTCTCTTCTCTCCTCTCTCCTCTCTCTCCCTCTTTTTCTCTTTCTCTCTCTCTCTCTCCCTCTCATTCTCTCTCTCTCTCTCTCTCTCTCTCTCTCCCTCCCTCTCCCTCTCTCTCTCTCTCTCTCTCCATCTCTCTCTCCTCCTCCCTCCTCCTCCCTCTCCCCCTCCCTCTCTCTCTCTCTCCTCTCTCTCTCTCTCCATCCCTCCTCTCCCTCTCTCTCTCTCTCTCTCTCACCCTCTCCATCCCTCCCCCTCTCTCTCTCCCTCTCCCCCCCCCGTGCTTCAGATAATGGTGCTGAGTGACCCTGAGGTGGATAGCGTGGTGCTCATCAGCTCTGATGAAGGGGCGAGCTTCGAGAAGCATCCCATTAACTTCTACATCCAGAGCCTCCTCTTCCACCCGGCGCAGGAGAACTGGCTGCTGGCCTTCAGTCACGACAGCAAGGTAGCCGGACGCTGAGCGCCCTCGACGGCTCTCCACCGCCATCATCATCCACTCTCTCTCTCTCTCTCTCTCTCTCTCTCTCTCTCTCTCTCTCTCTCTCTCTCTCTCTCTCTCCTCTCTCTCTCTCCCTCTCTCTCTCTCTCTCTCTCTCTCCTCTCTCTCTCTCCCTCTCCCTCTCTCTCTCTCTCTCTCCTCTCTCTCCCTCTCTCCCTCTCCTCTCCCTTCTCTCTCCCCTCTCTCTCCTCCCTTTCTCTCTCTCCCTCCCCCGCTCTCTCTCCTCTCTCTCCTCTCTCTCTCTCCTCTCCTCCTCCCTCTCTCTCTCTCTCTCCTCCTCATCCTCTCCCCTCCTCTCTCCTCACTCTCCTCTCTCCCCTCTCCTCTCTCTCCTCTCCTCTCTCTCTCCCTCTCTCTCTCCTCTCCCCTCTCTCCTCTCCTCTCTCCCCCCTCTCTCTCTCTCTCTCTCTCTCTCTCCTCCCTCTCTCTCCCTCTCCCTCCCTCTCTCCTCCCTCTCTCCCCTCTCTCCTCCTCCCTCCCCTCTCTCTCTCTCTCCCTCTCTCTCTCTCCTCCTCCCCTCCTCCCTCCTCTCTCCTCCCCTCCTCCCTCCTCCCCCTCTCTCCTCCTCTCTCTCCTCCTCCCCTCTCTCCCTCCCTCCTCCCCCTCTCTCTCCTCCCTCCCTCTCTCTCTCCTCCCCCTCTCTCCTCCCTCCCCCTCTCTCTCTCTCCCCCTCTCTCTCTCTCGTGTGGTGTTAATATTTATATGTAAAATGGTTTGCCATCAGAGGTCTTGTTTTGCTGGTGATTTGTGTTGCGGTTCGATGCTCTGCGTGGAGAGCGTTTGGAGAGCGCTGAACGTCCTCTAGCTCTGACACTGCAGCGTGAGGCCGTGTACCACATGATCTACGTTTGTACGTTTTATTGTCGCAGTTGTACAGCTCCGTGGACTTCGGGAGGAAGTGGCTGGTGGTGTTTGTACGTTTTATTGTCGCAGTTGTACAGCTCCGTGGACTTCGGGAGGAAGTGGCTGGTGGTGCACGACAACGTGATGCCGGGTCGCTTCTACTGGTACGTCCACAAACACACACGCCGGGCTCTCATTCATATTCGGGGGCTGTAATTTTCGCCGCTGTAATCTCCCATAATTGCCGTTTTTATAGCATTACGGCGGCAAAGGGGTGATCCGCTGATGGCACGCCGGCGGAAAGGCAAATATTTCTCTCTCCCGCGCGCGTCACGAGCGGCGGACAACATAATTTGCGCTTTTTTTTTATTCCTTTCTCCTATTTTTTCCCCGAAAACAAAAGATCCGACACGCCGGGTTTTTTTTGTTTTTGTTGTTGTCGCCGTCGCCGCCGCGGTAATCTGTCCGGGGCGGACGTGAGCCGGGGGGGAATATTAACGAGGAGGTATTCATCGCCTCTCGTCACCGGTCACGTCGAGGCCAGAGAGCCTTTTTGAGCTGAGCGGCAGAAGAGCAGAAGAGCAGCGTGGCTCCCAGGGTCCTCTCCAGCATAGCAGCTGAAACAGAGACAGGGTCAGGTGATTACCCCCTGCAGAGAAACAGAGGGTAATGACTGATAATACGCTATCACACACATCACTGTATATATACTATAGAGTCTTATAGTATGGTATTCCGTACTATAGTATAGTATTGTATAGTATAATGTCTTATAGTATGGTATCGCATAGTATATTCTAGTTTAGTATAGCATAGTATACTATGGTATTCCATAGTATACTATAGTCTATAATAGTATGGTATGCCATAGTAGTAGTATAGTATAGGTTTCATCT
>PIJE02003499.1:30000-32500 GCA_002895965.2 Coryphaenoides rupestris | reverse complement strand
AATTTCCTCAGTCGCCTGAGGAAATACAGGCGTTGTTGGGCCTTTTTCACCACGTGTGTGGTGTGCGTGGTCCATGTGAGGTCCTCGGAGATGTGCACGCCGAGGAACTTGAAGCTGCTGACCCTCTCTACTGCAGCACCGTCGATGGAGATGGGGGCGTGCTCTCCTCTCCGCTTCCTGTAGTCCACGATCAGCTCCTTGGTCTTCTTGACGTTGAGGGCGAGGTTGTTTTCTTGGCACCACTGTGCCAGTGATCCAACCTCCTCCCTGTAGGCTGTCTCGTCGTCGTCGGCGATCAGACCCAACACTGTCGTGTCGTCAGCAAAACTTGATGAAGACGTTGGAGCTGTGCATAGCCATGGCAGTCGTGGGTGTACAGGGAGTAGAGGAGAGGGCTCAACACGCATCCCTGAGGGGCTCCAGTGTTGAGGGTCAGCGGCTCTGAGGTGGTGCTGCCCATCCTCACCACCTGGCGGCGGCCCGACAGGAAGGTCCAGTATCCAGCTTGCACATGGTCGGGTGCAGGCCTAGACTCCTGAGCTTGGTGCGAGCTTGCAGGAACTATCATGTTGAACGCCTGAGTTGAAAGTCCACAAACAGCATTCTCACACAGAACAGTTCTTCCCCTCCAGGTGAGAGAGGGCAGTGTGAAGTGCCATGGCAATCGCGTCGTCGGTAGCTCTGTTTTGACGGTACGCAAATTGCCATGCGTGGCAGGCAACATGGAACAAATGAAGTCCTTGACCAGCCTCTCGAAGCATTTACTGACAATCGAGGTGAGGGCTACGGGTCTCCAGTCATTCAGGCAGGTTACCTTGGGGTGTTTCGGGACAGGCACGATGATGGACATCTTGAAGACCTCGGGAACAACAGCCTATTGTTCTCCTGTGGAAAATTACACTCCTGGAAGCCATACACACGCGCACACGTCTGTTTATTTGCATTGCTAATGTGAATTCTTCCTATCCTGGTTCTCTCGCGGTTTGTGTACATACTATTTCTGTAGTTGTGTCGTAAAGTTCATTCTTTCCAAGAAGTTCATTCATAGTTTAATCCATACAGCTGATGCTAAAGGAAAAAAAACATGTTACTCCTGCATGTGAGTTTTCAACACTCAAGCCTTTAAAACATACAGTATATAGATTTGAAGTGACGATAAAGACTCCTCACTGATAATCACATATTTTTAAAGGTTCGCTGAGCGCTGAGCAGCCATCGCTGAAGGGCCCCCTGCCTGCCTTCTGTCCTACAGTTTTTTGGTTTTCTTTCTTCCCTTTATATGATTGGTTCATCTGCCGTGACAGGTGTGTGTGTGTGTGTGTGTGTGTGTGTGTGTGTGTGTGTGTGTGTGTGTGTGTGTGTGTGTGTGTGTGTGTGTGTGTGTGTGACCGTGTGTGTGTGAAGTACGCACCTGACCAGAAGTAATTGCTGTTTTTGGAGGGGGTGGGTCATTGTCGGGCACATGTCGAGTGAAGAGGAGGTAACGGGAGGTAAAATGGTGTCGGCCGAGGATTTTGGTTCATACGGAGCTGAGCAGAGTGAATGCAGGATTAGAGACACAGCGGTAGCATAATCAACAAAACCTTTATTGATCCATCATGCACCACAGACACTGATCTCTACTGTACTGGGTTGGGGGCTGGGGGGGGGGGGGGGGTGGACGATGATTAACCACCAATGCCTCGAGATCAATTGAAAACCTTTTTAGGGAGTAATTTGTTATATCAAAGATCTCCAAGCCCATTAGGGTAAGTGTCACCGAGGCAGGACTTACGTAGTATATTGACACACGCGTCGCCGGACCCGAAATTAGCACGTGTCTGTCGGAAACACAATATTACGCGTAATATATGAGTGACATGCTTTCACGTTTTTTTTTTATTTCGTATTTTATGGATGCTTTACATTAAGTGAGAGGGTGCATGTTTTGAGGCGTGATATTGACCCATATGGTAATATTATTCGCTGATGATTTCACCGCTCCGTCAACGTTAAATCATTACGACGCAAGTCCAATACAATAAGCTGTATTGTATTGTACCGGAGGGGGGGGGAGGAGAAGAAATGGTGGCAAAATTGGGTCACTGGTTCCCCAAACATGTGCCGTTAAAGGCCCAGGAGAACCAGCCATCGCGTTTCAATCCAACCAAAGAAGCATACCGCTGCAGCTGATTCCCCTAATTAGTTCCCCCTTTCTCTGGGTATAAAAAGAAAAAAGGTGTGCTAATTAGCACAATCAGCTGTTGTGGTGTTCCGATTCAATAGAACAACATCCCCAACATCCCCCCCCCCCTTTCCTCTCCTGCCCAACCAGACCCTCCTCCTCCTCTCTTGGTACACGTGGGGCTCTCGGACCTCCGGCACAGAGGTTTGCAACCTGCCAAAAACCACTGCCAATGAGGTAGAGAGGACCCCCCCGCCCCCAACTCCCCCTTTTTTTATGTTTTTTCCGGCGATGCTTAATGTGCCAGGGTCAACCAGCGTTGGCCAGCAGTGCCTC
>PIJE02003499.1:0-25000 GCA_002895965.2 Coryphaenoides rupestris | reverse complement strand
TATCTAAGCTCTCTCTCTCTCTCTCTCTCTCTCTCTCTCTCTCTCTCTCTCCCTCTTTCTCTCCCCCCCCCCCCCCACACCCCTCTCTCTCTCTCTCTCTCTCTTCTTTTCATGCTCTCTTAGTCATGAGTTGTCCCCCATCATCTCCTCTATCGTTTCCATTCCCCTTTTGTCTATTTTTTTTTTACCTTTTCACACTTTTTTTTTTAACAACTCCTACCTATCACTTTCTCACTTTTTTTTTTTACCGGCTCTATCACATAGCCCGTCTGCTTCACCTCTCTCCTTTTCTCACCCTTTTTCCTCTTCACCCACTGCCTCTCTCTCTCTCTCTCTCTATCTCTCTCTCTCCCTATCTCTCTCTCTCTCACTCGCTCTCTCGCTCCCTCTCTCTCTCTCCACCTCTCTCATGCGTGTTTTACCTTTATTACAGACACAGACACAAATCCTCATATCTCTCCCGCTCTCTCTCCGCCTGTCTCACTCTCCCTCTCTCCCTCACTCTCTCCCTCTCTCCCTCTCCCTCTCTCTTCTCTCTCCTCTCTCCTCTCTCTCTCTCTCTCTCCTCTCTCACCCCCTCTGTCTCATGTGTGTGTTACCTGTATTACAGACACAAACGCTCGTCCCTCCCTCTCGCTTTCTCTCTCAGACCTCCCAGGGTGAAGCTGCAGACTCAGGTAGGATAGCGGTGGGCTCCACCCTCCCACCCTCCCACCCCACCACCACCCGCCCCTACTGCCAACCAGGAGGAGTGTGTGTGTGTGTGTGTGTGTGGGGGTGGGGGGCTAGAGGGGGGTCAGTCTGGGTTGATATGGGACCCGTGTTTCGTCATCGGCGGCGTCGGCGCTGTCGAGATATTAAATCTTCTCGTTGCCGTCGGACCATAATTACGCGTAAGTGTCTGTGAAGCCGGGGGGCAGGGCCTGCCAATAGGCCGGCCCCTTTCATCCAGCGCAGACTCTGCTTAATTACAGAGTCCTCCACCATCCACCCATCCCTCACTGGGCAGTGATTCTTTCACATTTTTTCCTTCTTACATCTCTGGCTGTTGCTTCTTTTTATTCTTCTTCTTCTTGTTCGACTTTGTTTTCTTCTTCTTCTTCTTCTTCTTCTTCGTTTGGGACATCCCCGGTCTTTGAAGGAGTTGTGTGTGTGCGGGTGTGTGTGTGTGTGTGTGTGTGTGTGCGTGTGTGTGTGTGTGTGTGTGTGTGTGTGTGTGTGTGTGTACTGGGGTGGGGAGGGGGAGGGGGGGGGGGGGTGGGGGGCGGAATTGAACTCGGTAATGGAATCCGATGTGTCTTGTGTGTCTGTGGTGTGCCAAAGGTATTTGGAATTTGACTCAGAATAAAAAGGATTGTGTGTCCTTTTGTCTGTGTGTGTGTGTGTGCGTCTGTGTGTGTGTGGTAACAACAATTAGAGTGTCCTGGATGAAAATAACAATAATCACAAAATACATGTAAACAAGAGTGAGTTTCCACTATCGTATTCAGATGTTCGACTATTTCTCAAAGTTGTGTCCCGTCCGTTCGAATGAAAAATTAAATTGAAAATTCTCACCTTGCGTGTTTGTTCACGTCTGAGTTTTCCACATGTCTCGCTCAACCAGATCCTATCCTATCCTATTCACATGTATACAATTTATTAATGATTTTTTATTTATTTCACCCAGCAGGTTTATAATCCCGGGTTCCAATTGATTGCGGTTCCTCAAGTTGACAACAAAGTGTAAAATAAACTGTGAACTCCACTTTCTTTCCAGGCTCGTACTATCACATGACCACGTGTATTAGCTAATTGTGCTGTGCTTCAGTCAAAGTAAAAATATATATTTTCAAGTTTCAAGTTTCAAGTATTTTTATTGTCACTTCACAGTTTACACGTGAGTATAAGCAGTGAGTGAAAATCTTGTGTGCAAAACGCCCGACAGCAAAATAGAAATAGAAATAGAATAGAAATTCTGTATAAAATAAAATAAAATATACAACAAAATATCCAGGGGAGCAATACACATATAAATCAATGTACTAAAATATACATTGTTATATGCTGACATTCACAGAATGTCACAGAATACCTTCTCAGACAGTCAACACAACACTAGCACCAGCAATTAGCACCAGGACTAGCACTAACACCATACTAGCACTAGCACCAGCAGTAACACTAGCACTAGCACAGCACCCCTAGCAGTGAAACATCGCACGTACAGTAACACTTAGGCTACTACTACCAGCGCCCAGCTCCCGGCGAGTAACACTAGCACGTTCAAGCACCAGGACTAGCAATAGCACTAGCAGTAACACCTTAGCACCCGACACTACTTAGCTCTTAACATTGATCCGAACTTCGTTCAGCAGCCTGATGGCCTGGACTTGTGGAAGCTGTCTCTGAATATGCTCAGTGTGGCACTTGTATACTGCAGTATCGCCTGCCTTGCATGGTAGAAGTGTGTACAGTTCGTGGCTGGGGTGGTTATTGTCTTTAATAATCCGTTTGGCCTTGGCCACGCACCGCCTGGTGTATATATCCAGGAGGGAGGGAAGCTCACCTCCAACGATGTACTGGGCCGTCCGCACCACCCTCTGTAGTGTTCTATGTGTGAGAAGAATGTTCTGGAGGATGGCGGGGGCCACCATTGTCGAATTTCCTCAGTCGCCTGCAGGAAATACAGGGCGTTGTTGGGCCTTTTTTCCAACCACGTGTGTGGTGTGCGTGGTCCAGTGTTGAGGTCTGGTCCGGAGATGGTGCACCGCCGAGTAACTTGGAAGCTGGCTGCCCTCTCTACTGCAGCAACACCGTCCGATTGGAGATGGGGGCGTGCTCTCCTCCGCTTCCTGTAGTCCCACGATCAGCTCCTTGGTCTCTCTTGACGTTGAGGGGCGAGGTTGTTCCTCATTGGCACACTGTGGCCAGTGATCCAACCTCCCTCCCTGTAGGCTGTCTCCGTCGTTGTCGGCTGATCAGACCCAACACCTGTCGTGTCGTCAGCAAACTTGATGATGACGTTGGCGCTGTGCATAGCCAATGCAGTCGTGGGTGTACAGGGAGTAGAGGAGAGGGCTCAACACGCATCCCTGAGGGGCTCCAGTGTTGAGGGGTCAGCGGCTCTGAGGTGGTGCTGCCCATCCTCACCACCTGGCGGCGGCCCGACAGGAAGTCCAGTATCCAGCTGCACATGGTCGGGTGCAGGCCTAGACTCCTGAGCTTGGTGTCGAGCTTGGCAGGAACTATCGTGTTGAACGCTGAGCTGAAGTCCACAAACAGCATTCTCACACAACAGTTCTTCCCCTCCAGGTGAGAGAGGGCGGTGTGAAGTGCCATGGCAATCGCGTCGTCGGTGGATCTGTTTTGACGGTACGCAAATTGCCATGGGTCCAGCGTGGCAGGCAACATGGAACAAATGAAGTCCTTGACCAGCCTCTCGAAGCATTTACTGACAATCGAGGTGAGGGCTACGGGTCTCAGTCATTCAGGCAGGTTACCTTGGGGTGTTTCGGGACAGGCACGATGATGGACATCTTGAAGACCTCGGGAACAACAGCCTATTGTTCTCCTGTGGAAAATTACACTCCTGGAAGCCATACACACGCGCACACGTCTGTTTATTTGCATTGCTAATGTGAATTCTTCCTATCCTGGTTCTCTCGCGGTTTGTGTACATACTATTTCTGTAGTTGTGTCGTAAAGTTCATTCTTTCCAAGAAGTTTCATTCATAGTTTAATCCATACAGGTGATGCTAAAGGAAAAAAAAACATGTTACGCCTGCATGTGAGTTTTCAACATCAAGACCTTTTAAAAACATACAGTATATAGATTTGAAGTGACGATAAAGACTCCTCACTGATAATCACAAAAACAACAGATATTTTTAAAGATTCGCTGAGCAGCCATCGCTGAAGGGCCCCCTGCCTGCCTTCTGTCCTACAGTTTTTGTTTTCTTCTTCCCTTTATATGATTGGTTCATCTGCCGTGACAGTGTGTGTGTGTGTGTGTGTGTGTGTGTGCTGTGTGTGTTGGTGTGTGTGTGTGTGTGTGTGTGTGTGTGTGTGTGTGTGTGTGTGTGACCGTGTGGTGTGTGTGAAGTACGCACCTGACCAGAAGTAATTATGCTGTTTTTGGAGGGGGTGGGTCATTGTCGGGCACACGTCGAGTGAAGAGGAGGTAACGGGAGGTAAAATGGTGTCGGCCGAAGGATTTTTGGTTCGTACGGAGCTGAGCAGAGTGAATGGCAGGATTAGAGACACACGCGGTAGCATAATCAACAAAACCTTTATTGAATCCATCATGCACCACAGACACTGATTCTCTACTGTACGGGGTTGGGGCTGGGGGGTGGGCGGGGGGGTGGACGATGATTAACCACCAATGCCTCGAGATCAATTGAAAACCTTTTTAGGGAGTAATTTGTTTATATCAAAGATCTCCAAGCCCATTAGGGTAAGTGTTCCACCGAGGCAGGACTTACGTAGTATATTGACACACGCGTCGCCGGACCCGAAATTAGCCACGTGTCTGTCGGAAACACAATATTACGCGTAATATATGAGTGACATGCTTTCACGTTTTTTTTTTTTTATTTCGTATTTTATGGATGCTTTACATTAAGTGAGAGGGTGCATGTTTGAGGCGTGATATTGACCCATATGGTAATATTATTCGCTGATGATTTCACCGCTCCGTCGATGTTATTCGATTAATCCAAAATGGTTCGACGCAATTCCAATACAATAAGCTGTATTGTATTGTACCGGGGGGGGGTGGGGGAAGGAGAGAGAAGAAATGGTGGCAAAATTGGGTCACTGGTCCCGAACATGTGCCGTTAAAGGCCCAGGAGAACCAGCCATCGCGTTTTCAATCCAACCAAAGAAGCATACCGCTGCAGCTGATTCCCCTAATTAGTTCCCCCTTTCTCTGGGTCCTATAAAAAGAAAAAAGGTGTGCTAATTAGCACAATCAGCTGTTGTGGGTGTTCCGATTCAATAGAACAACATCCCCAACATCCCCCCCCCCTTTCCTCTTCCTGCCCAACCAGACCCTCCTCCTCCTCTCTTGGTACACGTGGGGCTCTCGGACCTCCGGCACAGAGGTTTGCAACCTGCCAAAACCACTGCCAATGAGGTAGAGAGGACCCCCCCCCCCCCGCCCCAACTCCCCCTTTTTTTGTTTTTTCGGCGATGCTTAATGTGCCAGGGTCACCAGCGTTGGCCAGCAGTGCCTCTTACATTGTGTGTGTGTGTGTGTGTGTGTGTGTGTGTGTGTGTGTGTGTAATGCACGTGCGGTTCGAGGGTATTACGCGGGAATCGGGGGCCGAATTCTGTCTCTTTGTTCGGATGATGGGCCGCCAAACATTAATATTGCGTAACGTAATCCTCTGCGATTTGGAGTTGGCATTCTGTTTTTGGCCCGATTCCTAACATTCCTTTTTTTTTTTTTTTTTTCTTGTATCTTTTCTTGTTTATTTCATTTTTTTTTGTTTGTTTTTTTGTTTTTTCCCCCGTAACGAGGCAAAATCTGGGGACCGTTTGGATATTTGTGACCGCAGAGGAAACAATATTGCCTTTTCATATTTCAATATTTTTTGATATCTTATCGGATTTGACCTGTGAACACCCCCCCCACCCCCTCCAAAAAAAAATCAGATTTGCTGTATCTCATGAAATAACGAACACTATTGTGCTTTTAAAAAAAAAATACAAAAAACCCCCGACTTGACACTGGCACGTGCTTTTGATGTAGACTCTAAAGCCCTGTTTCCTCCTTCATACACTCGCTGAGATGCTTCCAAGTCGGCGAGTTTCTTCATTGTGACAATTTCCGGTACTCGAGAAGTGTGTTTCCTGGCTTTCTAATCAAAATGCTATTTTCAACCTCAATGGGGCTCCATTGAGCGGCGCGTTAACGGCCCTTGTGTGTGTGTGTGTGGTGTGTGTGTGTGTGGTGTGTGTGTGTGTGATAACGCGCGCACACACACACACACTCTGGGGGCCACACGGCGGGGCCACCAGCTGCATCCACTTGTCGGTCTTTGGTTCAGATACCCAGTCTGTCTGATGGCGGCTGGAAGGGATACAAAACACACACAAAAAGCACCCGGGCGAAAAATCGGTAGGTATTCCGATTTTTTGTTGTTGTTGTTGTTGTTGTTTTGTACATTTCAACGTTCGTTCATCGTCTTTATTATTTGGTTCGTTCGTTGACGTGCGATTATTTTCTTTGGCGGATGATTTCGTATCGTTCTCAAAAAATCCATTGAAATCACTTAGGGGTTAGTTCACACACGCCTGTCTTATAAAGACATTTCCACAACGTGATGAATGAACAACTGAAGATTTATTTCTATCCACCAAGAATCTCCACAAGTGCTGAGAAAATTGCTTCCCCGCCTGGCCCCTCCCCCCACCGTACAGGTGAACGATATTTAAAGGCACGGAACCAGGAAACAGACTACATCCATTTAACAAAATAACCAATAACTAATAATACATTAATTCCAAATGTGATTCTAAATTAACAAAAAGTATTTATATGACAAATGGCCCCTAAAAGCCATATTCCCCTCTTTTATGTCGGCCGTTGTTGTCTCTGACTCCCGGATATTCCAAATATATGGGAACATGTTCTGCATCTTGTTTCCTTGTTGTTCTCCCGTACACAGCGTGTGCCTGTAAAACCTTCACTAAGTCATTGTAATTGTTTCATAATTGCGTTCTCACTGCGAGCTACGCATTAATTGAGAGCTGCGACAACATGGAGGCGGTCTCGGTGCTGGTGGGCGTGGCCACGTCTCAGATCCTCCAAGCCGATTGTTTGTATGAAATTAGAGCCGTGTATCACGGAGACGATCAGCCAATGTCACAGAGCCTGCCGAATAGCCAGTCACACACACACACACACATGTGGGCACACACACACATGCGGCACACATGCGGGCACGCACACACACCAACTGCAACAGACAACAGACAAGACACATACACAGACAACCCCACCCACACCCTAACGCACATGCACGCACACGCAGACACACACATGCAGACAGACACAACCTCCGACACGCACTCAGACACACAGAACCCCACCCCCCCCACACACACACACACACACACTAACAGCCACACACACACGCACAAACATACTTGCACACACACTTGCATACACACAACCCCCCACTATACACACAAACAGAGACACACACACACACCCTAACACACATGCAACCCCTCCCCCTCTCCCTCTCCCACACACACACACACCACAACAAACGTCCAACACACACATACATACATACATACACACACACACACACACACACACACACACACACACACACACACACGCTGTGCATACAGCCAAATGCTGGCACTAAAATTTGCATGGTGCTCAGTAATGCATTAGTGAACATCACTTGGCAATCTGTTCATACGGGCTTAATTGGATTTTAATACCGCCTCTGATCTTGTTTTCTAATTAACGGCGGTGGCTGTCAACCAAGCGAAGCCGTGCACCCGGCGACACCTTTGATCCCGGCCATATGGAGCTCCTCGGAGCGCGGCGGCGACGCAAAACTCTCCCTCACCTAGACGTGGGCGAACAACAGGCCCCTCCCTCTTCCCTTTTGCCCACCCCCACCACCTCCCCCCCAATCAATATGGATGGGGTGGTGGAGATGGGCGGTGGACGAGGAGAATGCAGGAAGGTGGCAAGAAGAGGGTCTGTTGAAGTGTGTGTGTGCGTGTGTGTGTGTCTGTGTGTGTGAGGTACAGGGGAAAGGAGGAAGGAAGGAATTCATTATAGATTCATCTCTCTCGCAATCTGTGGTGATCATGCAAAGAAACAAAGGAGAAAATAGATAAATAAACAGGACACACACACACACATGCACCTCCTGCACCTCCTCTACCATGTGTGGGTGGGGGGGGGGGGGGGGGTGGCGCCAGGAGCCTCCTCTAATCGGTTTACCTCCATGCCGTCCCCCTCATGGTCACAGGACTCACTCTGTTGCCAAAGGATGGCATCCCATCTCAATTCCCCATAGAAGAAGAATGAGGCTCATTGTGGCTAACTCGCACTTAGCTAAACTCAGCCTAGCCTAGCCTAGCCTAGCCTAGCATAGCATAGCATGCCCCACCCACGACTACACTCGCACGTCGACTCATCCCTCGAGTGGCCGTTTCGATTGACGGCTAATATGGCGATTGAGTCGTGTTGCCGATATTAAGGTAATGTCCTAACGTTTTAGGACGCGATTCAAACACCCCTACTAGTCGGCGCGACAGCAGAGAGGGGGGCGGGGTGGCGTGATCACGTGACCTTCGCCAAACAATGGCAAGTTGGTTGGAGGCGAGGCCTAAAAAAGTCCCCGTTGGTGATTTTCGTGTGATCAAGGGCACCTTTCACACCCTCGTCCTCCTCCACATCCCCTCCTCCTCCTCTTGCTCTCCTTGTTTGTCCTTCAACGGGCAATTATTGGAACAATGTCTATATTATGGTGGAGAGCGTTCTGCGCTGGCACGTATCCATGGCTAATTTATGTTTTTCCATTCCTTTTCTCCTATGTCTTATTGTGCCCTTGGTGAAGACCAGAAATGCATTAGGGATGGAAAAGTGTGTTTATGTGTTGGTAGGTGAGGGGGTGGGGGGTGTGTGTGTGTGAGGTGTGTGTGTGTGTGTGTCGGTGTGCGTGTGTGTGTGTGTGTGTGTGTGTGTGTGTGTGTGTGTGTGTGATGACGTTGATTCCAACACATGCTTTTCTTATAAATTAAAATAAACCGATGGCACAGCAGAGTTTTGGCGGTTTCTGTCCAAAACACATTGTTCCAAAGTTTTCTTACAGCTAATTTGGGAGTATTTTTTAACGTGAGGTGTGTGTGTGTGTGTGTGTGTGTGTGTGTGGGGGGGGGGGGGGGGTTGCGGGGGAGTTCGCAGGTAACAACAGATTAGCATATCGCCTCAGCGGCCAACTATATTCCTGACTATTTACCACTTATCTTATCTCTCTTAAAATACGAGTGTCGAAAGATCAATTTCACAACGGCAGGGAGCGACTCTAATAGCAATTAGCTGAGTTTAGCTCTGAGGCACCATGTAGCATTAGCGCACCAATAATATCGGTTATGCGAACTCCGGGTGTAATATCTGTTTGATACAGCTGCCAAATTGGCAACATCCTCTCAAATAGTGTTAAACTTTTAAATAATACTACGTTGTTAACTCACAGGTTCAGCAAAACCTTGAGGCATTTGACAAAATAAAAAATAAATAGCGGTGCTTTGATATTGGGAAAGGGACAGAGATAGACCAAACCATCCATGGCATAGTGAAGGGGTTGGGTTACATGGGATGAGTTTGACTGACTTTCAAACATGTTTAAAACATTTTTTTAAACAACTGTGGTGGGCTACAATAATTACACCATGCTGGTAGACCCTTCCGTGTTGCCGTGCTCTGTCTACAGGGTCGGGTGGGCCGCAGAAATAGCCACAAGTGAGACAGAAAGCTGAGACCACTCTTGCAGTCAATTATCCATCGACACATGAATGAGTGAAGGTGTATGTGTATAGTCCTTCGTCACAGTTACAGTCTCAAAGGGCTTTACAGGCCATATATATTTCGGCTATACACCCCCTAACCCTCGCCCCGCAAAAGGACAAGAACAAACTCAGTGGATTAACAAGGAAGAAACCTTGAGAAGGAACGCAGAGATTGGCATCCCTACTGCCCGGGACGGTTAGGAGTGCATAATTGACATGCATAGTGGCATTTCAAGCATTTTTACCATTTAAGAGCAATTTCAAAAAATTGAAAATGAGTACTGTCCATGGTGATAAGGTCCTGGCCGGTGAACAAGCTGGTAGGGTGGACACAGAATGTAGGAAACTTCAAGCAGCAACGGTTGGCTAGCGCTGGCTTAAAGGCGGATTTAGCCGTACTGAGAGCTGGGGCGAGACTCCTAGGAGACAAATTAAAGTGTTAAGGGGTAAAGGGGTTTGAAGTTTGGTTCTGCTGTCTGACACCGTTTGCAGGTGGCAGACTGTTTCACAGATATGGCGCTCGATAAGAGAACGCTCTGTTTCTTCCTGATTTATTTTTCACTTTTGGAGTTGATAGAAAGCCAGCTCCCAAAGACTAGAGAGGCCGAGAAGGACAATAGGGAATATTATGGTCGATAAGGCAGGATGGTGCCAATCCATGCAGGATTTTATAGTCAGTAGCGGCACCTTAAATCTGACCTGGCATCAATTGTAAGCCAGTGGAGGAGAGGAGAGAATAGGAGTAATGTGGTTGAATTTACTGTTTCAAGTAGCGGCGTTCTGCACAAGATGGAGGCTTTTCGTAGTGGAGCTCGGTAAACCAGAGGACGGTGCAATACAGTTGTCGTTATTGTTTGGGACAGATCCTTCTTTTAATTTCAAGTCAGACAAGATCAAACGCTTCCTGGATCTGGGAGGCAGTCAATAGGATGTAGATTTGAGTGTCATCATCATAGGAGTTTCCCCCAACCCTTGGGGAACCACCAAGCTTAGAATGGCCGTGACTGTTGGCGGTTTCATACACCGACCGGTCAAGACTTGCCGAGAAGGGCCGCCTCCCCTTCGCCGTCGTGGGATTCGTAATTTCGCCGTCCTGGACGGAGCTAATGTTAGTGGCTAGCCACCGAACTCTGGCGAGACTTCTTCATGTTCCTGGAGTTTTTCTGTGTTTTCTCTGGACACTGTCTTGTCTTTTTCCTCGTCTAGCTGACAGATGTGTCTCTCTAGGAAAGCAATATTGTCAGCCTCAGACTGTGCAAAACGAGAGCCAGAGAGGAAAGTATCCGCAGGACATGGAAGCATCGGACCTATATAATGTTATCATGTAATACTTAAGGCTTGTTTAATGTTCCTTTTTCTGTGTGTGGTGTGTGTGTGTGTGTGATGTGTGTGTTGTGTGTGTTGTGTGGTGTTGTGTGTGGGTGTTGTGTTGGAAGAGTGAGAGAGAACATTTGAAAAAAGAATGTGAGGTATAGTGTGAGAGTTTGAAAGTGAGAAATGCTTTCATTAGATCATTTTTGATCAGCTCTCAGGTAAATGCGTGACTATGTTGTGAATTGTGAAGTCTATGTATGTATTTGTGTGTCTCCGTGTGTATACATTTCTATTTTTGACTAGGATTCTGACACATAATCTCATTAATAATTACACAGAACCCAGATAATTTGCTGTGTATATTTTATCTTTTTCCCTTTTCATCACCTTCCACCCTTTCTGATTCTCTCTCCCCGCCCCCCCACACACACACACACATGCACACACACACACACACACACACACACACACACACACACACACACACACACACACACACACACACACACACACACACACACTGTGGCATTTTGAGGTGAGTCTGAAAACGGAATATCAAGACACATTTTGATGGTAGATGTGATGTAACATGTGCAATATAGAGACACTCCCTCCAAAACAGACCCATTAAAAGTACACCCGCACGGTTGAGCTTTGCCGAAACCAAAGGTCTGTCATTGAGCCATCAGCACAACGCATGCAAGTGCAAGTTCAGTCCGTGGTGATGACTGTTGGAACTGTCGGAATCAGAATCCAAATCAAAATGGACACGTTACGACCGTCCCCCTGTGTGACGTGGGCTCGGCTGACAGCAGCGGCGTCTCAGGAGAACAAACCTGATGTTCATGCCAAGACACACACACACACACACACACACACACACACACACAACACACAGACACACACACACACACACACACACACACACACACACACACACACACACACACACACACACACAGTACACACACACACACACACACATACACACAGCGAAAGGAATTTCAAAAGAACATTGGTCAAGTCAGAACCTCCCCCCGCCCCAACTCCCCCGCGTCCCCCCGGCCCCTCTTTTGTCAATTCACTCATTTTTTCTTCCCACCACCCCTCCCACCTCACACCACCCACCTCACCACACACCCTGCACAACCAACACCAGCACCACCACCTCCACCACCACCACCACCACCAACCGCTGCTGTCCAAAAGAGGGAGATTAAGTTTGTCAAGAAATGCAGGGGTCTCCGGTCCAGACGTGCGTCGTCGTGTTTCGTTTCCGAGATGTGTGTGTGGTGTTGAGTGTGTGTGTGAGTGAGGTGTGTGTGTTGCCCGGGCACTGATTCGCTGGGCCGGCCCGACCTGCTAATAGACAGAGCTTCAAAAGGCGGAGCGAGAGGGAGGGGACGTGGGGAGGTGGGTGGGGTGAAGGTACAGGATCAGATGCGGCGGGAGGAGGTTGAAGGAGCGGCTTTAGGATCACTTTGACCGTGGATTCAGCTGTGTGGCGCTGCAGGATTAGCACCCCGGGGCCTGGCGTGGCAACGCCGTAGTCTTGGCTTTGCAAAGGCCGCCCGTAAGACCAACACCAACCACACACAACCAGGGCAGCACACACAGACAGGACAGACACACACACACAGACACACACACAGACACAGACACACACACAGACACACAGTGCGTGGCTACAGGTAGATACATGTATACGCACACATACCGACGGGCATTAACAGTGAAGTACAACGTCGGAGTATTTAAGGACACACACATAGACACACACACACACACACACACACAGACACAGACACACAGACACACAGAAACACACAAACACAAACACAGACAGACAAAGACACACATCCCATTAGCAGGGGGTCAGTATGTGTGTGTGTGTGTGTGTGTGTGTGTGTGTGTGTGTGTGTGTGTGTGTATGTCGGTATTTGCGGTGGTGGTACGCGCGCTCATAGCCCGCTTTTAGTCGACGCCTCGGAGTCTTGCGTGCGCTCGGCTCGACGGGAGGATGTTCTTCTTCTTCTTCTTCCTTCTTCTGCTGCTGCTCCCACGCACTACGGGGGAGACAAAGAGTTACCTCCACTCCCACGGCCCGTTGTAAATGCCAATTGATCTGTTATCGTTCAGGTGGATCTTCCAATAAACCTGTCCAGAGCAGATCATGGATGACCCTGGATAGAGAGCATACATAAGCTGCCCTTACCTCCATCCACTGACAGAACTTCTCACACCCCCCCCCCCCCCACACACATCCAGAACTCCCCCACCCATGGGCCCAAGAATTTCTGGCAGACGTACAGTTTGGAACGCCACCCAGGAAACCTTTTCTGTGTATGTGTGTGTCTCTCAGTGTGTGTCTATGTGTGTGTGTGTGTGTGTGTGTGTGTGTGTGTGTGTGTGTGTGTGTGTGTGTCACTGTGTGTGTGTGTGTGTGTGGTGTGTGTGTGTGTGTGTGTGTGTGTGTTCGGGGCGTACGTACGTCCTGAAAAGCTTCCAGAAAGTCTGTTCCCGGTCTGATACCAGTCCGTTAGGTCACTCACTCATCCAGAAACCCCAGGAACCAGAACCAGTGTGTGTGTGTGTGTGTGTGTGTGTGTGTGTGTGTGTGGTGTGTGGTGTGTGTGTGTGTGTGTGTGAGAGGGGGGGGGGGGGCACCACAGTGTGCAGAGGAGGACCACATGCACACACATACACAGGTCCGTCTAAGCCACTGCCAAGTCGGCCGTCAAAAACCCATCCTTCTCCTCCTGCTATGTGGCCTCAACCCCCTCCCCCTGGTGCTGCAGCCACCACCACCACCACCACCACCACCGCTATGACCAAACCCGCCCCCTCCACCCCACCATAGTCAGCACCTGATGACTTCTCCATCCGTTTTAATTGGTAATTATTTCGCAGGGTTTAACGCCTCTATGCAGACTGTCAGTGTGTTGGAGTCAGGAGAGGAAAGGGGTGATGGAGGGAGGGAGGGTGAGGGTGAGGGTGGCGGGTGGCGGGCGGAGGTTGAGGGTGGTGGGCGCGGATTAGGTGCCCCCTCGGGTGGGTGGTGGGGGTGGGGACACAGTCGCTGGCACGGCCAGGACAGCTCATTTTTTACACGGCGGGGCGAAAGGAAGGAGGGAAAAAAAAAAAATAGGAGGAGGAGGAGGAGGAGGAGGACAGGAGGAGCAGGAGGAGGAGGAGGAGGACAGCTCTCCTCTTTGATCCGGCTGGGGCCCTCCTCGCCGTCGCCGGGCCGGAGGGGTGACAGCTGCACTTTTCTGTAGCCCGCATTTGAATTTGAATTCTATCTTAGGATGCAGCGCGCCGCGGTCTTGGCAGGGCAGCGCGGTAATCTGCTCGGCACAAACGACCGGGCGCTTTTCTTCCTGTGTGCCCTCGCAGAGATTGGGAGTAATTAAAGTTAAATGGAATGCATTAAAAAGCCCACCCCCCCCAAAACCCCCCCCAAACCCCCCGCACACACCCCCCACCCCCGCCAAACCCCGCTCACTGGTGAGTCGAGGCTGGTGGCCGTCCGGGTGCCAAACGGTGAATGGGGGGCGCCCGGGCCTGTCCTTTAACACTCGCTCTAATCCTGCGGAATACGCACGTTGCCCCCCCCCCCCCCCCCCCCGCTGACGTTGATGTGCTATACACGCTAACCCCCACCACCACCCCCTACCGGCACCACCACGCCACCCCCCCCCCACCACCCGCCGCCCTTACCCAAAGCAAGGCCAATCGAACACTGGATAAAACGGTGGTTGCTGGCTTTCAAACCCCCCCGCCCCCGACCCCCCGCAACCCCGCCGCCGCCGCCGCCGCCGTCGAGGGTGTGGAGCGCAGAGGAGAGCAAATTCAGCTGGATTCCCCTCACGTGAAGTGCAAGGTGGGATGGATTTAGCGTTGCACCCGCCCCGCTATCGCAAGGGTGCTGGGTTCGACTTAGACGCCTCTTAAACCATTATACTTTCAGGTGGGCCGGGTTGTGTGTGTGTGTTTCCGCTGGTCCTGCACGCTGGTCCCGATTCCTACTGTACCAGGTTGTGTCTCACGGCTGTCTGAGTGTATGGGACTCGCCCGCCGCAGGGCTGGAGTTCTCTCTCCCTCTCTCTCTCTCTCTCTCTCTCTCTCTCTCTCTCTTTCCCTCTTTCTCTCTCTCTCACCCTTTGTCGTTTTGTGCGTTTTGTGTCGTCGTCGTCGAGCGTGACGGTGTTTGCCGCCGTCGCGTTTGGCCTTCGCTTAAAAAACAACAACAACCCCCTGTAAATAAGACACATTCCACGCGGACACAAAACGGGACGCTTCTGAATGGAAGCGTAACAAGGTATGTGTTTGCGCAAGAGATTGCGCCGGGGGGGGGGGGGGTGGGTGTTGGGGTACGGTGGCGGGCGGGGTGGGGTGGTGTAGGGTGGGCCCTCTGGCAGGCAGGAATCCCTTGTGTACCGAGAGGTGGACAGTATAATTGCGCGGAGAGCTAGAGAGAGACCTATGGGCTGGAAAGCCAACTTCCTTCCTCCTCCTCTTCCTCCTCCTCCTCCTCCTCCTCTTCCTCCAGACCTGCAGGCAAACGCTCACACAGAATCGCTGGCGTCTTTCATGTGGCAGGAATGTGGACATGCTCAAGGGAAGAGAAGCTACGACTCTCTTCCCTGGCTTTGTGTAATATCGCCTAAGTCCTTCAAACAACAACATGTCAACGACAACACCACCTACCAGAGTGTCTTGAGGGTGGGGTGGGGGTGGGGGTGGGGGTTGATTTGCCGGCAAACGCAGATACCTGATTGAATATTGATGAGGGAGGGAAAACATGCAAAATCCAACACAGACGACGAGACACTTTAACAGGAATGATGTCGCTCGCGTCGCGTCCGCCACACCTTAATACTTCCAGCGCCTTATCTGAGCTTTTTCTCTTTTTTTTTTTTTTTTTTTTACTCTGCCCTGATCCTGAACACCTTAAGGACTGCTTGCTTTTTTAATGCAGGGGGTCACAAAAGAAACGGCTTGAGTCAGCTAAGAACTGCTTCATTCAGAATTTCTGCCCCAGGTACCGTACCCACCTCCTCCTCCTCCTCCTCCTCCTCCTCCGGTGAAGAGCGTGGGTGCAACACTGACTCGTCGAGCTGAAGGTGGCCCACGCGGTTTAACCGCAAACCAACTAGTTTGTAACCCACCGGTAGACCACAGCAGGTTTACCAGTGGTACACATGCATGGTAATCTTTAATCCATCGGCCAATATTCGGCGAAAGGTTGACAAAATGCAACGACTGGTTGAAAATGATGCTGCGCCAGCCAGCACGAAACAAGCATTTCACCAAAATCAGACATTTGCATGCTTATTTTACTATGACCACTTGGTTCATTTGGTTTTAAGAAGCCGCATTTATTCAAATAATAGACAGTTAGGGTAATTCCGGTGGTCATTAAGGACCAGGTAAGGGTGAGACAGCTCGCTGCAGGACACGTCGTCTGTGGACGTTGGGCCCAGTCAAACCTCCTAGCCACTACACCCAGACACTTACTTTGAATGCGGAACACATTTGAAATTCAAAACAGGTTTTTTAGTTTTCTTTAAACCCTAACAAATTGCTGTGAGGGTTGCTCCACGGTTTTCCAGCTCTATCACATGATCACATGTGGATGCCTTGCAAGCATCTTCATCGCAAATTACATTTTCATGTTCCGCCGTCGGTGCCAAGGGCAGGTTCCTGTTCAGTGTTCATGCTAGCAACAATTATGTTGCCGCCGTGTTCTGCGGTATTAAACTCTCTCATCAGGTATCCATGCAAATTTGGCGGGCGCATTTTCTGGATTTCACCACACACACACACACACACACACACACACACAGAAAAGCCGACCGCCCTCGGTGTTAATTACAAACCGTCACAAGGGCTAAAAGAGCAAGGAGCGTGAAGTTAAAAAACGAAAAATACCGCTAAAGCCGCTGTCGTGCGGTCAATGTGAATGGGGAAAGAATAGCCTCATTAAGCTAAACGGCGCTCCCTGTAAAAAGAGGGAAAACATCTATTTGGATTCAGATGATGCTGACCTGATATCGTACCATTTTTGGTAATTTCATAATCTCTTCTTGCCGGACTTCTGCATAAACACACTCAGTTGTGTGTGTAAAGTGAAGTTTATTAGGGGGGGTTTTAAACTCCTTGATTAGAATAGAATAGAATAGAATAGAACTTTATTTATCCCGAAGGAAATTCTTGTGCCAGGTTACATAGCGATTCGGTACAATAAAACAATATGGAAAGCAACATTCTTGTTCTTCTCCCCATCCTCCATACATGGATCAGAGGTCATCGATCAGGAAGTCAAGAGGTCCATGGAGCGAACCAATAGATCCCGCTCATACGAGCAGAGTGATGACTCCGTCTCCGAGTCATCCAAACAGATTACAGCGGCCCTGATTGCAGCGGGCGGAGAGATCTCGTCGGCAATTCGGGAATCCGACGCATTCCTCCTCCGTCCTTTTTTTCTTTTCTTTCCCTGTAATCTTTTAAGTATATCGGCGCGCAGGAACGCCGCGTGATTACAATCACGTGCCCATTGTCTGAGAGACAGCCACTGCTTTTAGGTGTCGGAAATCGGAAGCGAAAGTGCTGGTTTACATTGAGAGGGGAAACGAGAAAAGCGTCTTTGAAGGACTAATTGAAAAGTATCTGAATAACAGTATAACACCTGGTTCTGATGTTTTTTTTCTTCGAGGATTTGATTAGGGGTGATTTGTCTATATACTGACAGACGCGAGATACAAAAAATGTTCCTGCCTCCTCTCAAGCCGAGAAGCGTCACTATTCACGGGCAGCACTTGAGTGTGTGTTTCCATTAGATGTGTGAAGGCCTCAGAAGGCTAAGAATGCACTTTAATAGATACCTGTCAAACGTAATTAACTATGTTTTTCCTATATCATACACTTTCCCATCGCCCCTAGCCAGAGGCTTTAGCTTGTGTTGCCAGTTTGGTGTGTACACGTGTTTGTGTCTGTGTGTCCACCGGTGCGTGTGTGTGCATGCATGCGTGCGCGTCCACGTGTGTGTGTGTGTGCGTGCGTGCGTCCACGTGTGTGTGTGTGTGTGTGTGTACGGTGTGTGTGAGAGAGACAAGAGTCTGTCTCAGCGCCTTTTGCCACCCAGCCATTGGAGACAGTTTTAATTGCAGCGGGGCGACCACAAGAAAGGGACCAGCAGCTCCATAAACGCCCGGCGCAGGCTGGCGAGCGTCCCGCGGTGGAAAGCTATCCCACCGCCATAATTACAGGTAGAAAGACCTCTAGCGCTTTCTGCCGCTACAGTACTGTGTTTATTTGACACCAATCATACAAGTATGCAGGTATCTCACCAACAGGGCGCTCTGCCTCGACATGAATGCGATGGCGGGGGGGGGGGGGGGGGAGGTAGGTGGCGGTGGGGGTGCGGGGTGGGGCTGGGGCGGGGGGGGGTGGCGGCTCTCTCTCTCTGCTGAATCCCGATGAAGACGGCGGCGGCGGCGTCGACGTCGGACGGACACTGTCGGCGGCCATCTTGGAATTTCTTGCGGTTTCTTCTCTTCTTCTTTTCGTTTTTTTTATGATTGAATGTTTTTTTTTAACTTACTGTTCATTTCAAAGGCCCAGCGTTTCAAAGACCTGTTTAACGAAGAGTGAGACGTTGCGCAGACCAGTCCAGACCGCTCTGTGGTTGATGGGGGGGGGGGGGGGGAGTGGAGAGCAGAATTATTTGCAGTTACACCGCCAGACACAATTATTTCTTTTTGACACGACTTTGACGTTGTCTCTCAGGTGAGCGCTCCTCCTGCTGCCGGCTGATTCGAACGCTTAGATACACACCCACTGAGCGAGCCAGCCAGCCAGCCAGCCAGCCAGCCAGCCAGCCGGCGAGTGAGCGAGTGAAGTGGTTTTCCGAAACCCCAGTTGGCAAATTGAGTTATACTTAACGCGGAAGCGGGGAAATTAAATCACAAACGTAAGCTTCTCAACGGCGGCGCCCCATTAGGATGATATTTAGGCATTGTGCGTTCTTGGTGAAGGTTTGTTGTCGTCGCTCCCGTGTGTACATAATATCTCTCGGGCAATAACGTCGAACAAAGTCTTCCTCTTCCGCAATGTATTTATTTTTTTATTTTTTTTAAGTTTCTAAAATTCATTCACCGCAACTTTTTTTTTTCTCTTTTCTTTCTTTCTTTTTCTCTCCTCTCAGGGTTACTCAAAAAAAAAACCTTTCCAAGAAAAAGACATCCGTCTCCATTCGAATAAAAAAGAAAAAAGAAAAAAAAAAGAAAAGCCAAACGGACCCAGACGCCCGGCACATAAATCTCACCTCGGTGTGTGTGTGTGTGTGTGTGTGTGTGTGTGTGTGTGTGTGTGTGTGCTTTTACGAGAGCACAATGTGTGTGTTTTATGTGTGCTTTATGGGTATATAAAGCTCACATCTTGAATGACACACACACTCTCATTGAAAAAAAGAAGGAGGGGGGGCTGATATTTTCCGCAGCATATGTTTACCCCCCCCCTCTCTTTTGTGTGTGTGTGTGTGTGTGTGTAGCGTGTGTGTTAAAGACCGACAGACAGGCGGACGTGTCCTCTCATGCATCGATGCACTGCTGTCCACGTTCATTTAGTTATAGGCTCACAGTATATATGTATGTATGTATGTGTGTGTGTATGTATGTATGTATGTATGTACGTATGTATCTATCGATAAAGATTTACTCGCTCAGTAATGAATGTCAAGGCAATTGGCTGCTAAAGTGGTTGGGGGGGGGGGGGGGTGGGGGGCGTAATGACACACGTTTGTCACCGTATTGACTTTCTGACCGGGTGGCCATCGGGGCGGTCTTTTGTCACTGTGGGTGTGTGTGTGAGAGCCTGTGTGTGTGTGTGTGTGTGTGTGTGTGTGTGTGGGGGGACTCCGGAATCGATAAGCACTACTACTACTACTACGACTACTACCGACCGACTGCCATGCAGCCGGCCAATTGCTTGCCGCCTTTTGTCACTTAGGGAGGTGATGGATGCTTCAACAAGTGGGGAGTATAGAGAGAGAGACAGGGAGACAGAGAGAGAGAGAGAGAGAGAGGGAGACAGGGCGATAGGAAAGGGGGAGGTAAAGGGGGGAGGGAGCAGAGGACCTCACATAAGCCTGAGGGGGATTGAGGGCGGGTGTGTGTGTGTGTGCGCATTTGTGTGTGTGTGTGCATTTGTGTGTGTGTGTGTGTGTGTGGTGTGTGTGTGGATGGGGGGGGGGGGGGGGGGGGAGGGGGCCAGGGGTGGTCGTCCCACCGTAGACAGGGGTGGTGGTGGTGGTGGGCCGGGGGATTTCCCTGCCTGAGGTGCTGATGTTTTGTCTGTGGGGGGGGGGAGAGGGAGAGGAGCCATGGGTGGGTGGGTGGATGGGAGGGTGGAGGCGTCTGATGGAGCAGAGAGAAGAAGAAGAAGAAGAAGAAGAAGAAGAAGAAGAAGAAGAAGAAGAGAAGGTATGCGAGCGCAGACCTGGACTCGTGGGCTGCACCACCTATGTGTATGTTTGTTGCTATCAAGTCAATTCATTCAAGTCCTTACTCGATTCGAAATTCAAGATTCAAGATTCAAGAAGTTTAATCGTCACACACACATACAGGATGTGGAGTGAAATGAAAAAGTGGCGAAGCCCAGCGGAATGTGAAACAGAACAATCCAAATATCACCAATATTCGGAATGCTAAATATGAACAAATAGGCAAATAAGCAAATAAACAGCAGTTAGTTTCAAACGAGCGAGTTTACGTTGTGTACATACATACATAAGTAATGCGTCCTATCTAGTAACTCGCTAAAGTTAAACTGAACAAAAGTTCTTCAAGCTGCTTCAACATGAAGTCCACCAAGAAGCACAAATCACGAATCATGGGTCATGGGTCATGGGTCATGGGGTCATGTAAACACGGGAAAAAGTGTTTGAGAAGACGGAGGCAGAGTCTTAGTCGCGCTTCATCGTGTACTGCAGAACAAGACGTGTCGTAAAACTAGGTTAAAACAAATTATCCTGCGTAGAAACCGCCTGCCACATGAAGCCCCCCTGGTCCTCCTAGGCACCCCCTCCCTCCCCTCCCCCCCCCTCCCCTGCCCTCCCACACTCCCCTCCCCCCCCCCATATTTAATAGGGTTTTTTTTTTAGCTTAATTTCTCCCCAATTATTTTTTGTCACCTGCCAACTACCACCATTTACACCGTTTACACCCGCTCAGGGGCAGGTGTAAATATTTAGTAAAACTACCGCGCTTAGTAACGTGTAAACCTCCGCTTAGTAACCGCTTACCTTATAGCTAGAGAGCCCGGAGCCGGTGTGACCGACTCCGGGTACAGGGCTGTGGACTCGGGTACAAAAAAAGTACGTCTGTTGGAATTCCAGCACACGCACCCAAGAGTGTGTGTGTGTGTATGTGTGTGTATGTGTGTGTGTGTGTGTGTGTGTGTGTGTGTGTGTGTCTGTGTCTGTGTGTGTACAAGCAGACCCCAAGTGCATGTAGTCATAGAGACAAATACTTGAGCCACATAGTTGCAATATATCTCTTTTGCTCATTCTCTCTCTCACACACACACACACACACACACACACACACACACACACACACACACACACACACACACACACACACACACACACACAGTGCTCTGCTGGTAGTCCCTTAACGGTGAACTTCGCCTACTTTTGTCGATGTAACAAAAATAGTTCCCCACAGGTCTGTCTTCCCTTTCTGTGCACCACCCCCACCCCCACACACACACACACACAGACGCACACAGACAGACACATGCACACACATACAGACACAGACACACACACATGCACACACACACACACACACACACACACACAGACAGAAAGACAGACACACACACACACACACATGCACAGACACGCACACACAAATGCACGCACACACATGCACATATAGACGCATAAACATACTTTTTCTCTCTCTCTCTCTCTCTCTCTCTCGCTCTCTCTCTCTCTCTCTCTCTCTCCTGACTCCAAATTTGCATATCTTTCTAAGAAGTATTTCCTGGTAAGTAGAGCAGTGGTGGTTCTCGAGAGAGGTGCAGACTTGGATAGAAATTTGTCTGGAGAAAAGGGAAGTGGAAGAAAAAAAAAACATCCAAGCGAAAAAAGAACAAAACAGGGGTACACCATTACTTTAATGATCTATCATGTTCAAAGAGAAATTCAACGGAAATAAACAGGGGAATATCGCGCTGCTGTAAAATGTTTTCCTTCCGTGCTTTTTTTTTTTTTTTTGCATTTAGCATTTTCCTTGTTGAAAGCACTTTGGCGGATTTTCTCAAACAGGTCATAGAACCCTCCGGGAAAATATTCAAAGTCGATCAACTCCTAACCGTAGGAAATTCGAAGTCTCCACCCCCCCCGGCCCACTCTCTTCCAACCGGCAATTAAAGGTCAATCCAAAGCATCCCCATCCCGTGCCCCCAGTGGAGAAGTCCGAGGCTAAGTACTTCCTGTCCGCGCACAAAGTGCTCAGTAAACCCAGTCCTTCAGCTTCTTGTGCAAATGACATGATTACAGAGGTCAGAGGTCAAGGGACATAAGTCCAAGGGGTGGTGGATGGTGGGGGGGGGGTGGGTGTGTTGTTGTTGACCTCATTACCTGTGAATCCACCCCCAGCAGAGCTTTCCTTGTATTTACATGACCTTTGACCCTTCGGTACTCGTGAGAACCCCCCCCCTCCCCTCCTGGCCCATTGTGCATCCGACATTCAATCTGGCCTCCCTCCCCTCTGGGGGGTGGGGCTGGGGGGCTGAGGTCAGGGTTCAAGTTCATTGTCAGAGTCGCACGGGACAACACAGATGTCAGACCAAGAGGGGCCATTAGCCCCAGTGCACCCTGGGAAGATGCCTGAGGAGGGAGAGTGTGTGTCCGAGAGAACGGCTTGAATCCTGTCGTTTAAAATATTTGAATTGCTTGAAAATGTTTCATACACATTGATATGTATGTCATTTTCATAGAATTATTTACGAATGAAGAAAAAAGTTGGCCCTGAATGAAAAATGAATGTTTCATTCTGAGAAGTAAGAGGTACATACTGGTAATCATTTTTTAATTCATCATTTGAGCAAGGCCAGTCGTGAAATAATAATTTATTTATTTATTATTAATTCAAGTAGGGGCTGGATGGAGAGTCAAGGTTATGTAGTATTATCAATTAATTTATGAAAAATGTAAACAGTTTACATAAAAAAACGGAGAGTAAATGGAAAGCTTTTAATATGTTAAATATTGTATGTGTACATCTGTTAGGTTGAGTCTAATAAAAACAGTTATATTATTCATACAAATGAATATTCATAAAAACACAGAATAAACCAAAGAATGTATCGTAATTAATAAAAAATAAATAACTATAGTAATCGTTCAGCCTTGAATGACGGACAGGCTGATCGACCAACCGACAGACAGAGTGAGAGATGGTCGACGCGGGCCGATCGACCAACCGACGGATCTGAACTTTGCCTCGCTCGCCTCCTCCTCGCCCTGCTCCTCTTTAAGTGCCGTAAGTGACAGTGACGGATGAGGCGAGCTTTATGTAATTATTGTCCCGGTTATCGTTGTCATCGCCCCGGCGCATACATCACCGTGTCCTGTCGTTGGGCCATGTTGCATTATTGCTGATAAATAACAGCTGAGAGAGAAATACATTAAAACCATTTAGTCTCTGTCTCGTCGACGAACGCAAACACGTGTGCACCCTCACACACACACACACACACACATACGTGCACACTCACACGTACTCACAGACACACACAGACACACACACACACACACACACACAAACACACACACACACACAGTAATTAAAGTATGAGAGCGTGTGAACTGAGAACTATCACCTGATTGTGTAATTATATGGTGTGGTTTCCTGCTGTCAGCGTGGAGTGGTAGAGAATCAGTTTCAGTCTGTAAAACCGACTTACAAACGTACAACAAAGTAGACAATGGCAAATATCCTCAAGTCAGCCACCACATCGTAGACGACCTAGATTAGGCAGCTCCGGAAAAAGTTATTGTGCTTCCGTGATGATCGCATTGAATCCGTCGCACTCGAGGTCGTTCCCGAGATAGAATACTTTAAGGTAATTTGCAGAGCCGACCAATTAGTACCTTAAGTGAAATTAGAAAAGGCTATCACTTTCAGACCTTCCAAATGATGAACCATGATATAATGTCTTTATAATTTGACCGTACTTACATGGATATGACATAGTAAGTGAATTAGACTTCATTCTGCGGGCAAAGCGATGACAAAAAAAGATATATTTGAACCCAACTCATATTTTATGTTCTCTACTCATTCCAGAGATTTTTTTATGCGAAGCCTTTATCCAAAGCATTTAAAAGTTAATGTGGATACAGTGTGCAGGGGTTAGACAGTGAATAAAGAGACGAGGCTATGAAGGAGCAGGTAGGGGGGTTAGACAGTGAATACAGAGACAGGCTATTAATATTAAGGAGCCGATAGGGTTAGACAGTGAATACAGAGACAGGGCATTGGCAATTGCAGAGCAGACAGGGGTTAGACAGTGAATACAGAGACAGGGCATTGGCAAGCAGACAGGGGGTTAGACAGTGAACACAGAGACAGGGCATTGGCAAGCAGACGGGGGGTTAGACAGTGAATACAGAGACAGGGCATTGGCAAGCAGACAGGGGTTGAAGACAGTGAATACGAACAGAGACATTGGCAAAGCAGACGGGGGGATTAGACGTGAACACAGAAGACAGGCATTGGAAAGCGAAATTACGGGAGTAAGACAAGATTGAATAAACAGAAGACAGAGCAATATAGAGCGCAGACGGGGAAGGTTAGACAGTGATTACAGAGACAGGGCAAATATGCAAGCAGACCAGGGCGGTGAGAATATAGAACACTGAATTTACCAAGCAGGGCAAATTGGCAAGCAGCAGAACGGCCATTGGGGGGCGGAGACGGGCGGTTAGACAGTGAACGAGAGACGGGGCTCATCAGGAGCAGTAGGAGGTCAGCCGTCAGCGAAGACGTGAACACGAAAAGATCGTCGGGTGGAGCAGAGGGTTGAAGACAGGTTGAAAGAAAAGAGGTCAAACACGCCGGAGAACTCTCTCTCTTT
>PIJE02003498.1:25759-33259 GCA_002895965.2 Coryphaenoides rupestris | reverse complement strand
TCCCCCAATAACATGACATCATAACATGACATCACCGCCATCACATTAGCATGACATCACCATGATTACATTAACATTACATAATCATAGTCACATTACATCATCATGATCAAATGAACATTACATCATCACGACCACGTTAACATTACATCTACATTACATCACCTTGATCACATTGCTATTACATCATCATCATGTTAATATTTATTATTATTATTATTTATTATTATTATTATTATATATTATTATTATTATTGTTATACAGTGTAATCCGCTTATAGTGATCACGGATATAGTGATCAACCGCTTATATGATCACAGAGCCTGGGACAGAATGGTTCCTATACAAACACTGTTTCAATAATTCTCTTATAGCGATCAAGCAGTCCGCTTATAGAGATCATTTTGGGTCCTTTATACAAAACATATGTGAGAGAAATTAATACATTACGGTCATTTATAGCGGCTCGCGCGTGCACGTCTTCGACGGCCGGTGAGCGCGTGCACGTCTTCGACGGCCGGTGAGCGCGTGCACGTCTTCGACGGCCGGTGAGCGCGTGCACGTCTTCAACGGCGGCTCGCGCGTGCACGTCTTCAACGGCGGCTCGCGCGTGCACGTCTTCAACGGCGGCTCGCGCGTGCACGTCTTCAACGGCGGCTCGCGCGTGCACGTCTTCAACGGCGGCTCGCGCGTGCACGTCTTCAGCGGCGGCTCGCGCGTGCACGTCTTCAACGGCGGCTCGCGCGTGCACGTCTTCAGCGGCGGCTCGCGCGTGCACGTCTTCAACGGCGGCTCGCGCGTGCACGTCTTCAACGGCTGGTGACCGCCGGTGCACGTCTTCAAGCAGGCTGGTGAGCGCGTTTGCACGTCTTCCACGCGGCCTCGGTGAGGCGCCGTGCACGTCTTCAAACGGCGTGCGTGAGGCGCCGTGCACCGTCCTCTCCGAACCGGCTGGTGAGGAGCGCGTGCACGTTCTTCCAACGGCCTGGCTGACGCGTGCACGTCTTCAACGGCTGGTGAGCGCGTGCACGTCTTCAACGGCTGGTGAGCGCGTGCACGTCTTCAGCGTCTGGTGAGCGCTGGTGCTGCAGCACATTGCTCACCATGTCGGGTAAAAGAAAGTCATTTTCTCTGAACGAAAAACGGACACTCGTCGAAGCAAAGCTGTCCGTTTCATTACTTTATACATGTATTAATGTATTATATATACAAATGTCAATTGGATGGTAATCTGCATAAAAAATAAAGAAAATTAGAAAACTTCGGTGATAGTAATCAACCGCTTATAGTGATTAATTTGACCCGGACAAACGTGATCACTATAAGCGGATTACACTGTATTACATCATCATCACATTAACATTACATCATTATGATCACATTAAGTTCATTAGGTTCTAGGGACGTGGAACGTCACCTCACTGGCGGGGAAGGAGCCTGAGCTGGTGCGGGAGGTGGAGCGGTACCAACTAGATATGTTTGGGCTCACCTCCACGCACAGCACCGGGTCTGGAACCAAACTCCTGGAGAGGGGCTGGACCCTCTACTTCTCCGGAGTTGCCCAGGGTGTGAGGCGCCAGGCGGGTGTGGGGATACTCGCAAGTCCCCGGCTGAGCGCCGCTGTGTTGGAGTTCTCTCCGGTGGACGAGAGGGTCGCCTCCATGCGACTGCAAGGCTCTGACTGTTGTGTGTGCCTACGCACCAAACAGCAGCTCAGAGTATCCGGCCTTCTTGGAGTCCTTGGGTGACATCCTGGAAAGGGTTCCATCCGGGGACTCCATAGTTCTACTGGGGGACTTCAATGCACACGTGGGCAATGATGGAGAAACCTGGAGGGGAGTGATTGGGATGAACGGCCTGCCCGATCTGAACCAGAGTGGTGTTTTGTTATTGGACTTCTGTGCTAGTCATGGACTGGCCATAACAAACACCATGTTCGAACATAGGGTGGTCCACAAGTGTACCTGGTACCGGACCACCTTAGGCCAAAGGTCGCTGATCGACTTTGTAGTCGTATCAGCAGAATCTGCGGGCCGCATGTTTGGACACTCGGGTGAAGAGGGGAGCAGAGCTGTCAACTGATCACCACCTGGTGGTGAGTTGGATCAGATGCGCGGGAGGCTGCCAGACAGACCTGGTAAACCCAAACGTGTAGTGAGGGTGAACTAGGAACGTCTGGTGGATGCCCCTGTCCGTAGGGTCTTTAACTCCCACCTCCGGAAGAACTTCTCGTGCATCCCGGGGGAGGTTGGGGACATGGAACCTGAGTGGGCCATGTTCAGAGCCTCCATTGTAGAGGCTGCAGCTCGGAGCTGTGGTCAAAAGGCTGTCGGTGCCTGTCGTGGCGGCAACCCAAGAACCCGTTGGTGGACACCAGCGGTGAAGGAAGCCGTCAGGCTGAAGAAGGAGGCCTTTTGGGCCTGGTTGGCCCAGGGGTCTCCTGAAACAGCAGACAGGTACCGGGAGGCCAAAAGGACCGCAGCTTCAGCGGTTGCTGAAGCAAAAACCCGGGTGTGGGCGGAGTTCGGGGAGGCCATGGAGCAGGACTTTCGGTTGGCCTCTGGCAAACTGTCCGGCGACTCAGGAAGGGAAAGCAGGGCTTGGCTCAGGCTGTGCTCAGTCGGGGAGGAGAACTGCTGACCCAGACTGAGGATATTGTCGGGCGGTGGAAAGAACACTTTGAGGAGCTCCTGAACCCGACCAGTACGTCCTCTGTGGAGGACTCCGGGGGAAGTCTCACCCATATCCTTGGTAGAGGTCACTGAAGTAGTCAAAAAGCTCTTCAGTGGCAAGGCGCCAGGTGTGGATGAGATTCGCCCTGAGATGCTGAAGGCTCTGGACATTGTCGGGCTGTCGTGGCTGACACGCCTAGTCAATGTAGCGTGGAGGTCGGGGACAGTACCTGTGGAATGGCAGACCGGGGTGGTGGTCCCCATTTTTTTAAAAGGGGACCGGAGGGTGTGCTCCAACTATCGGGGTATCACACTGCTCAGCCTCCCCGGGAAAGTTTATTCCAGGGTGCTGGAGAGGAGGCTCCGGCCGATTGTCGAACCTCAGCTCCAGGAGGAACAATGCGGATTCCGTCCTGGCCCGTGGAACAGTGGACCAGCTCTTTACCCCTCGCAGGGTTGTTGGGGGGCGCATGGGAGTTTGCCCATCCAGTCTACATGTGCTTTGTGGACTTGGAGAAGGCCTATGACCGTGTCCCCCGGGGAATCATGTGGGGGGTACTACGGGAGTATGGGGTACCGGGGCCGTTGGTACGTGCCATTCGGTCCTTGTGCGAACAAAGTGCGAGCTGCGTCCGTATTCTCGGCACAAAGTCAGCATGTTCTCAGTGGGTGTTGGACTCCGCCAAGGTTGCTCCTTGTCACCGATTCTGTTTGTGATCTTCATGGACAGAATCTCAAGGCGCAGCCGAGGTGAGGAGAGTGTCCGGTTTGGGGACCTCAGAATTGCATCTCTGCTCTTTGCAGATGATATGGTTCTGTTGGCTACATCAGACTGTGACCTCCAGCATGCACTGGGGCGGTTTGCAGCCGAGTGTGAAGCGGTCGGGATGAGAGTCAGCACCTCCAAGTCTGAGGCCATGGTTCTCTGCCGGAAAATGGTGGAGTGTTCCCTCCGGGTTGGGAGTGAGTTGCTGCCTCAAGCGAAGGAGTTCAAGTATCTCGGGGTCTTGTTCACGAGTGAGGGCAAAATGGAGCGGGAGATGGACAGACGGATTGGTGCAGCGTCTGCAGTAATGCGGGCGCTGTACCGGTCCGTTGTGGTGAAGAGGGAGCTGAGCCGGAAGGCGAAGCTTTCGATTTACAGGTCCATCTACGTTCCAACCCTCACCTATGGTCACGAGCTTTGGGTAGTGACCGAAAGAATGAGATTGTGGATACAAGCGGCCAAAATGAGTTTCCTCCGCAGGGTGGCTGGGCTCAGCCTTAGAGATAGGGTGAGGAGCTCAGACATCCGGAGGGAGCTCGGAGTAGAGCCGCTGCTCCTCCGCATCGAAAGGAGTCAGCTGAGGTGGTTCGGGGATCTGATTAGGATGCCCCCCGGGCGCCTCCCTTTGGAGGTTTTCCGGGCACGTCCAACTGGGAGGAGACCCCGGGGCAGACCCAGAACCCGCTGGAGAGATTATATATCTCGTCTGGCCTGGGAACGCCTCAGGATCCCCCAGGAGGAACTAGAGAGTGTGGCTGGGGAGAAGGAAGCCTGGCGAGCCCTGCTTAGCCGGCTGCCACCGCAACCCGGCCCCGGATAAGCGGACGAAAATGGATGGATGGATGGATGGATCACATTAACCATACATAAACATTACATCATCATGATCACATTGATATTGCACCATTATGACACATTTACATGACATCACCACATCATCATTGCATCACATTAACATTTCATGCATCACATTGCACTAACATTGCACCACAACATTACACCGCCGCCATCACATTTACATTTACATTATCACCATCACATTAAGCACAGTCACGCTCCAATCAGAAGATCAACAGAGTTATTTTTTATCTTGGTAGATGCCAAGGAATCACCACGGCAACACATAGGATGACATGGCAGGGGTCAGCACAGCCTGACCACGCTCACCTCTACGGCCGCACCTGTGTCACGCTCACACAGTCGGCCGTTCATCTGCTGCAGGGTTTAAATACGAGGGGGGGAGGGGATCACACTGGATCATTGTAGCGCGGTGTAGCGTAGCAGCGTAGCGTAGCTGATTCATGCCACATTAAGAGTCTTTTCCAGGGTTCACAGCAGGACACAGGTGGATGATGTGCAATAAAGTTGCATCAAAGTTGTTTGACGACAGATGCATGCTCGTGTGTTCCTGTGTGTGTGTGTGTGTGTGTGTGTGTGTGTGTGTGTGTGCATGCTGGTGGCTGATTTAACCTGTGTGGTGCACCCAACTCCCCAGACTCCACCCTGCATAATGGCCCGTATCTATCTATAGCCACGGCAAACCGGCTTAGGGATGAAAGTGACACACAGTGAATGAAGGGAGTAAAAGGTAATTAACTATTAGCACTGCTAATAGTTGTGGTAATAATACAGTAGCCTGATGCCTGTAGCCCTACTGCTACAGGCCACTACTATCCTCTCCTCTGCTCTCCTCAGGTGTCCCTGGGCACAATGTGTGATCCCACCTCTGAGCCCGCTGCTCATAAACAGGGGAAGCTTTGTTAAGTGTTGCCGTAAATTGCCTGGAAGGGAATCTCATAAAAGCCAATTTGCCTCAGTGGCAAGGAGCGCATATTGGAATGTCAGCACTTCCAGTGTCAGTGTGATTTAGAGTGGCTGTATTAGCGCTTGTCACATTCTCCTGTTGGAAATGGCTGCCATCTTGCTGGGGGTTCCGGTAATTGACTGTTTCTGCGCGCCGCCGCTCCGCTCTGTACGCGCCCTGATGTAATCTGAAGCAGCATAATCCTGCTGGAGAGCACCGGGATCCTGTAGCCATCTGTAGCCAAATATCACACAGCACTTTGAGTCAACAAGTAAAATGGCAACATGATCCTAAGATGTCTTCTCTTGTGTTGTTCATTTCTCTTCTTTCGTCTTCTTCACTTCACTGGTTTATTCTTTCTTTTTCTTTTGTCTTTCATCTGCCGCCGTCCGTTTCTCTCCCCTCCTCTTCCTCTCTCATCCCCTCCTCTTTTCTCCTCTGCTCTCTCCTTTCCTGATCTCCTTCCCCCCCACCCCCTCTCCACTTCCCTCCCCCCTCCTTCATCTCCTCTCTCCTCTCTCCTCCCCTCTCCTCCTGGCCACCAGGTGCAGTAGCGAGCACAGAGGTCAAGATGCGCCTGCAGGAGTTTGTCCTGAACAAGAAGAAAGCCTTGGCTCACAGGAGCCTGAACCACTGCCTGCCCAGCGACCCACGCTACTGGTACGGGTGAGTCTCTCACTCCCTCTCTCTCTCTCTCTCTCTCTCTCTCTCTCTCTCTCTCTCTCTCTCTCTCTCTCTCTCTCTCTCTCTCTCTCTCTCTCTCTCTCTCTCTCAAGTTTGGAAGATGCTCTCAAACAGGCAAAGGCTTTTAGTTGTTTACCGTCAGAAAGATGACGCTAAATCATACTTCTGTTGCGCCAAATACCTGCCACAGGTCTCTATTATGTTAACCAAAAGTGTCTGTCACCATATCGTATGTGCAACCTCTCTGAAAATGAAACCCATGGTGTCATTCAGAACCTGAATGTTATCGTCACCAAAACCACGAAACTGACTTCACTAAAACCAAATGAGCTGGTGTCTTGGCGACTGTACTGGTTATATTTTTTTGTCTTTTCCTGCAGGAAAACTCAGCACAGCTCGCTGGACCAGAGCTCCCCGCCACAGACCGCTCTGTCGGCCTACAACCACTCGATGCTGGGGATGTACGACTCACGAGACGACTTCCCCCTCCGCAAGACAGGTAATGCCGGCCCACCTACCCAACCCCCCGCCCAACCCCCCCCCCCCCCCCCCCCTCAGTCGCCACAGCAACCATTTTTTAATCAGTAAATATCATTAAACATAGTAAATGTTTGCATTTGAATTTGGTTCAAAATTGTGTCTATGCGAGAATGCCAGCGCTTTTCTAAAATAAAGCATCGAACTATAATCGAAGGAATCTGTGTATGTATGTATGCATTTACATTTAGGGCATTTGGCAGACGCTCTTGTCCAAAGCGACTTACAATATGTACATTTGTTGAAAGAGAGACAGCAATAAATCACTGTGGTACATAAAGATAAGAATAGAACAGGTTTCAAAGCATTCATATTTGCAACATTAATAGAACGAGTTTCATAATTGCTGGGTTGGCTGCATAATAGCTGCGAAAAGAGCAGAGGTGTCATTCTGAACGCAATGCATGTAGGTGTGCATGCATGTCCGTCTGTGCTTCCATCTTCCCGACAACCGTTCATCCGACCGACTTCACACTCGGCCGATGTGTGTCGGCAAGAAGGAGGCGCGGTCTCGAGTGTGAAGTCTTTTTGGATGAATGGTTCTCGAGAAGACAAGCTGCAGGGAGAAGAAGCAATACCAGAGGCCAAGCAATCGTCCAACATTACAGTACATTACATTTACATTGTGGTACATAAAGATAAGAGTAGAGCAGGTTTCAAGCATTCATAATCGCAAGGCTAATAGAACGAGTTTCATAACTGCTAGGTTGCCTGCATAATAGTTAAAAGATAAGAGCAGAAGTGCCATTCTGAGTGCATTACCAACATCTAAGAACATACAATACGAAGTAGTATTATTTACATCCGGAGGGAGCTCGGAGTAGAGCCGCTGCTCCTCCGCATCGAAAGGAGTCAGCTGAGGTGGTTCGGGCATCTGATTAGGATGCCCCCCGGGCGCCTCCCTTTGGAGGTTTTCCGGGCACGTCCAACTGGGAGGAGACCCCGGGGCAGACCCAGAACTCGCTGGAGGGATTACATATCTCGTCTGGCCTGGGAACGCCTCGGGATCCCCCAGGAGGAACTAGAGAGTGTGGCT
>PIJE02003497.1:0-35654 GCA_002895965.2 Coryphaenoides rupestris | reverse complement strand
CAACAGCCTACGTAGTTTTATTTTTTAAATTTTTTTTTTTTTTTTTTTTTTACGTACGGCCAGAATTGACATGGGGACCTAACAGTTAGGTATGTAATACAGTATGTCTAACTATGTTATATAAAATATATTATGTAGGCCTACATGCTGAATTGATTACCCCAAAAAGTTGTTTAAATTATGTTTTGTTTACTAATAAAACATTTTTAATCATGGAGGAACTCATGATCGTGAAACAGCACAATTCTTTACCTGGCTGTCGCCTTTAGGTAGGGCATACACTGTATGATTTGAGCCCGTTTTTTACCCAATTGTTGCAGTGCAGTGTACAGGGAGGAGCGAGGACAGATCTGGTCCGATTGGCGGGCCTACGACGGCTGACCAAAATTCCTGATATGTCTATTTTGGTCATCAGGCTCTTGCACAGTTGAAGCCAAGATCAGCACCTTTTTTCTCACTGCACCTGCAGTGGCACACGAGTGGCAAACAGAGCGTCTGAAAGTGTCATGGCAACACAAGGCATCGAGTGGACAGAAAATATGGAGGTTGGTTGACTTATGACAACAGCATACGTGCCTCTTTGATGTTTCCTCCTCCTATCACGACCGATATGAATGAGAGAAACGTTGGCAGGAAATAGCCATGTCCGTATGACATGAGTCCATATGTGCCTCTTTTTTCTTTAAGGGTTAGAAACAGACAAACCTCTTCAGACTCAAACAAGGAGCGTTTAAATAAATGTTTATTGACAATCATCATTAGCCAGAATGGGGACAGGGTCCGACGGTTCATTTTATTTAAGCGCAGTGTGAGCACATCAATCGTGAATTTTGGCTTCACATCGCAAGACGATTTATTCGTACAGTAGGAGTTTGAAAAACTGTAAAAAAAAATTGTACAGTGTATGCCCAGCTTTAGGGTTCAAGAGAACTAGGGAAACCCCCTGAGACCATAGGGGGAAAATCTCTGGATCATAGGAATCTTATGGTCTGTATCAACCCAGATCCCACATCAAACGGCCTGCCCAGTAGCGCAGGTGCCTCTCTCCCCTCACCTTTGGCTGATGCTTAGTTAGAGATAGTGTGATGCACTCTGTACATGGATGGCGGAAGAATAAAGAGACTGACACAATTAGAATGTGTGTGTGGGATAATTAGATTAGTGTGCAAAGTGTTGCAAAAAAGTCACAACAATAACTTTTTCATCACAAACAGTAACTGTCATCTGAAAATATGTACAGTATATAGCTATAACTCGAGTCACTTGAGGTTGCCAATGGGAAATGCACATAGTGTAGGTTTGAGCTCTGGCTTTAGCCTCAATGTGATCCCAGTTTTTTATAAATATTTCCTGAAATCTTTTAGACTTCTTCTCATCAGCATGTCCCCATGATGGAGTTTAACTAGCATGAATGTAGCTATTTCTAAGCTTTGTTAAAGTGAACCCGACTGGAGGAATAATAGACCTTGTTTGATAAACATTTGCTTCAGCTATAAAAACATGATCTTAAAAATACTGTTCAGTTTTTATAAATTTCGAAAAATTAATTTCACTCGAACGTCGTCATTGTTGTTTACATTGCAATGAATTCTGGGTAATGACGTCAAATAGTTGCTTCGGTGTGGTGTCGGCCCATCTAGCGGTACATTTGCAATGTCTTCCGTTCAGCCTTTTCAATTTGAACCTGAGCGCATTGACAGAGAACAAATCACTCAAAATGCACTTGAAAATGAGGAAGATCAGATGGATGAAGAGGAGAGAGTGGGCCAAAATAGCTGGTGTTTGTACAGCAGTTGCTTGCCAATGCCAACTCTGAGAGAGACCGTTTGCTGCAAAGAGCTCCGCTCTCTGTCAGAAGCTGTTCACGGTAAGCATTGGGATCAAACGTATTCTAATATAGATTTGAATAGTGCGTTACACATTATATAATACTATATACAAAACATAGTAAATCACACAAAACTATTTGATCACGTTTGATTGTGTCAACAGATATCCCGTGCATAACGGCCAGGGGTGTAAAAAGTACCCAGAAATTATACTTAAGTGAAAGTATGGGTACCGTCTCAAAATCTTACTCAAGTAAAAGTCAGAGTATCTGGCTAAAAACACACTTGAGTAAAAGTCAAAAAGTTTCTACTTTTAAATGTACTTAAGTACTAAAAAGTAAAAGTAAAAACTTTTTTTTATTGCAAGGCCATGGGTGCTCGTCTTGTCCGTCCACGCCGACCGTTTCGTCCTCTTCATCACTCGTACTATCGTTTGTAGTCATCTTCTGTAGCTTGTCACTCTGACTGTCTATTCTTCTGATAGCAGGTGTTTCATCAAAGATCTCCGCTGTCTAGTCTTGCACAAGGACCAATCAGCATGGGTATGGGCGGGTTCATTTTCCATTGATGGGGATTTGATTGGCTGTTTTTAAATAAAGTGCGGCCGCAGGATTAATAACGTTAACGTTAGTTCGGCCAGAGAAACAAATATACCGTATTGGTCCGAATATAAGACGACCCTGATTATAAGACGACCCCCCGTTTTTCAACACAAACATTTAGAAAAAAAGATTTTCAGACCAGATTTGCAGAACAAAGAACTTCATTTTATTTTAAAATAACAATATTAAAAACACAGTGAATTAAACACTTGTTATATTAATGACAATAATAATAATGCCGGTAAAGGCCACGGCACTTTCAAGGCAAAATATGTACAGTATGATTCAAAATTAATATCAAGCAATAATCAAGCAACATTGGGAACATTTTTAAATAACAGAGAAAATACAGGCCACATATTTAACTAAACTTAACTAAAATTCGCCAAACTTCTCCTCCGATGTCTCTCTATCCCTCACACACGTCCTCTGCCCCGCTGTGTTCGCTCTCGCTGTCATCGCTCCCCAGCTGCTCCGCTTCCACCGGCTCCTCCCAAAGCGCGTCATCCTCACTGCCGTCCAATGCATTGGAGATGCAACATTTTTTAAAGCCACGGATGATGCTCTGTGAGGAAACAGCATCCCATGCATGCAGGATCCATTCACGCAGTAGACGGACTGACGGCTTCTGTATTTTCCCGGTCGGTGTGAGTGCGTGGTTGCCAGACAGGAGCCACTCTGTGTATTTCTTTCGCAGGTTATCCTTGAAAGGCTTGTTCACAACAACGTCCAACACCTGTAGCTGGCTTGTCATTCCCCCTGGTATGATCACAAGATCACCGTTCATTGCTCGCACCTGACTTTTTACGGGCTCAGTCAGATGTCCGCGGAACGCATCCAGAACGAGCATGTTCCTCCTCTTCCTCAGTCCCCCGTAGCGTGCGCCCCACACAACCCCTCTCTTAAAGGGAGAGGCGAAGAAGAGAAGCTGCGCTCTGAATACTAGACCCCGAATATAAGACGACCCGACTTTTTCGGACCTATTTCGAGGGGAAAAAAGGTCGTCTTATATTCGGACCAATACGGTACTAATTAAAATTGTTGGACCTGTGAGATTTGTACTTTGTACTTTGTAGGTCTGCATTTTAAATGTAAGGAGTAAAAAGTATGTTTTTTTTCTCTGAAATGTAATTGAGTAAAAGTACAAGTATACAAATCTAATAATACACATCCCCAAAAACAGTACTTAAGTATTGTAACGAAGTACTATTACTCAAGTACTTTACACCCCTGATAACGGCACACGAAAACTTCAAGGCAGTTTGCCTCAATCCAGATGTTTTGTGGGCTGCCCTCGTCAGCCTCCACGACCGGGAGAGTGCTGGCCTACCAAATCGGAACCAAATCTCCAATAGGCAAGTCAAATCAGCCCATGCCCACAGTTATGCTACCAAATCTTATCCTACATATTTTTGTATGTTTTACATGGAGTGAAATATATTTCATAAGAGCTAAAGTTATAATGTATCAATCCTTATGCCTCAGTGGCATTTTGATATTAAATATCAAATATTATGAGGCACAAGGGCTCAAATAATAAATAATCTGAGTGTTGTGTTTATCTTGCACAGTGTAATTTCTGACCAATATTAAAAATCATACAAATACACCAAATGTCACCCTTCAGTTCTTTTCACATATTCAATATTAGAACACCCCCGACCCTGAACAGGACAAGGGGTAGAAAATGAATGAATATTAGAACAGCTTAACACCTTCCACACTGTCTAAATTGAAAACATTTTGTGCTTACCTCAGCCAGTTAAGAGTTAATGAAAAGTATTTGTCGGTTTTAAAAATGTCTTTCTTACTTCAGGTGACATGATTGTTTTTTGAGACAGTGGAGATTTCTGATGCAAAACAATTGTAATTGGACCCTACCTTTTGTGTGATGGTTTTTTATAGCTTTATGGCTTTTACAGTTTGAGGCAAACAACTTATCATTCCTTCACAACATAACAGTACATTTGTTTCAATATTTCTGGTTTCAGGTCTTTTACATGGTGGATGCATGGCAGGCTGGGAAGAAGAATCCGCAGTCATTCCGTCATGTGCAGTAAACAAAATAAGACATGTCTACCCTGAACCAAGTGGAATTTATACAGGGTTTGTAAATGGAGATATTGATAATGCAGAAGTGGATGGAGAAATTTGTAATTGTGTTTAAACTGTATGATTCAGATGTGAATACATTTCATCAGGAACAAAAGCTGTACACTGGTCAACAAAATGGATTATCATACAAAAATGTTACTCTTTCAATAATTTTTTTTTACAAAATTAACCCAAGTATGAATGTACAGTACATGTATTTCATGGAATTTATGAAAACATCACACTTCACACTTGGCTCCTTTCAGTAGTACAAAGGGACTCAAACCTAACCTGCAACTACTTGAAACGTGAGAACTCCTGTGTCTCAAAAATAATACGTGATCTGGGTGGTCTCTCTTGTGGAGCCATGGTATGTGTTTGGTTTATGTCCATGTCCTGGTTTGAATCTGACACAGAGAGAACATCTTCCACCATGGCCATCATGTAGCTGTAGTCCTTCTTAACAGGTACTGGTCTTGCTCTGAATGTCTTATGGACTTTGCTCCAGGAGATTTTGAATTTGGGTTCACCAACACTCTCTCCATCTTAGTATATTGCCTGTTAAATTTTAGAAAATAGAACAGATACATGAAACATTGGATGAATAGGAACAGTCTGATGTACAGTACCCAGTTACACACATGGAGATGTGTAGTGATTATACACTCACCTGTTCCCTGTTGGCATTGTTGTTATGATCCAGGGCAGCAAGCATGGAAGCGTGGACCATCACATCGTATCCAAAATGTGTTCTCTTCGGAAAGTACTTGAGGTACATGGAGTGGTACACCTGAAACAAGATTTAAAATTATGTGACTCACATCCTGCCATAAAAATTATGTAATAAAAATAATATTCTATTATATTCTGTTCTATTTTTGAACATACCTCCAGTGTTGTTGTGTGGATGCACTTCGTCAGATGATCCAGGTCTTTCAAAAGCCGCTTGTGTTTCACTGTCTTCACAAGTGCATTGTGGGCCTCAGATCCTGGCCTGAGCCAAAGCTTACTTCTCTGGCTCGTCTCATCAAGGGGTTCGTGAGCACATGCGTGATAGTTCCTGTTCCCTGGCCAGTCGTGTCGGTTGGTCACATGATGTATTACTGACACCCACTTCTCTTTCAACATGTCTGCATCACCCTCACAGGTTTGTGTAGTCCACCATAAATGGTTTATAATGGATGGAATCCACTCTGCCAGGCCTTCACATTCCCTCCTCTTAGCTGCAGCAGCCAGTTTTTTGGACACTCCTTTTGCCACATGCCAAGGATCGAATTCGTGGCATTTTTCTGGATTACAGACCCTCATTTCTTTAACAATTTGTGGATGTCTGTCAGTAGAGATAGTGGAGACCTTCACTCCATTTTCCTCTATGCTTTTAAGAGTTTCCTTAAAGCCTCTGATTTCCATGGTATTGGAGCTTGACACTTGGGTGCAGCTAATGACCTTGAAGTCGACAACCTTTTGACTCTGCACATCTAAAAAGGTGCATGTACAGTATTTGGCCGAGTGGCCTGGAGAGTCGCAACGGCCATCTCCACAGAGCACAACCTCAGCTTCTCGTGATTTCATGGTGGTTATTAATGCACTCTGTTCCTTGATCCATGCCTTTTCAATCACAGGAAACACAAACTTCTTCCTCAGTTTAGAGTATGTATCTTCACTAATTGTTTTGAGGTTCATGAACCTCAAAACACAGAACCGTTCAAATTTTGCAAAGTAGATCCAACTGAAGAACACTGACGCTGTGAGAAGAAGGTTACATGCTCCCTTTGTCCCACTCAGAGTAGGCTGAGACTGTCATCTGTAATTACAGCCATTAAAACATGACAGCTCTAGTGTTAACTGTGATCCTTCATTTTGCAGCTTTCATTTCCTCCTTGACAATCAAGGAGCCACATTTTAAAGAGTGCTTTAGCATCTGTTTTAATTGACTCTCAAAAACAAGAAAAAGTCTGTCTTTTGCCTGGGGATCAGTTGAGGCTTGTGATTCCTGGGTGCTTTGAGAGGGCTCAGAAGAACTTACATTGTACTCTGGATCAGACTGTGTGTACTGGGGCTCCTCGCTTGATTCATCATCTGAAAGGAACATATCCTGTGACTGACAGTCTTCCTCTTGTTGTTTTTCCAGCCGTTTACCTGCATAAATATGATCCATAGTTATCGGGTAATGGACATCTTCCGGCCACTGTACCGCCTTGTGAGAGAAAATTGTCATCACGGCATTTGGTTTCAGCCTTCGTTTATAACCGCCAGCCCCTGTTAGCTCCTTTAGCAGCTGTGGTCGACAAAATGACTCAAAGGCATCAGGGGAGAAGTGTTGAGAACATAAACGCGGGTCCTTAGGAAGTTGTGTTCGTCCACAGGCTTTCTCCCATTCAGCTCTCCTCTTCTTCTCACTCGGAAAGCAGTGAACACTTAAGTCGCTGTTTTTGTTGCCTTTTGATTGGAAATTACAACCAAAAGCGGCGCAGTGCGGCATTGTTTCTACTCTTCAAGTGTAAAAGAAAACGTAGCCACAAACAACTCACTTTTGCCTGTTCGTCTACTCTCGAGTGCAACCAAATTACATCATCATCCCAGAATGCATTGCGCAGGTAAAATTATGGCGACCTCCGTAGGTCAAAATTATAGTAAACATATAAGATTTGTGTCACAAACAATGAATTTTAGTAGAATAGGGAAATAACAACATATTAAGGCCAACAAATGCTAATGGTCAGGGTTCCTTTTAAGGGTCATTTAGCCACATAAAGCTACATTTTTGGTGAGATGCACGTTTCATATTTCTTTTCATCATGGTTAAGTCTAAAGTCCTATGGTGCTCTAGATGTGAGAATATTTCCATCAAAGTTGACTATGTTTTTGCCTCATACTAATTTTCCCATTAAGCCCCCCAGAAGTATATGGCAAGACTTTTTGCTGTTTCTTTAAGCAAGTCATTCATGTTCATTTCCTTCAAAGTATTCAGATATATCACCGTATATCAGACAGACCAAAAAGGCAGTGAGTGATTCATAATGAATGAACAAATTCAGCATACAAATGAATATTGATGTCTCTATATATCCATTTTTGAAATGGTCAACCCCCCAGCCAGCACCCGCTGACGCACAAGAAGACAACGTCGAGGCTTCAGATGGGCTTCTGCAAGGTATTTGTCAACCTGATTCTCATTATTTTCAGTGAGCTGGAAAATAAGTTGCGAGCCGAGGGACGCGGCAGGCAGGGATAATGCCTGGGTTTTAAAGCAAGCCGTCGAGACTGATGACTCCCAGTGGTGTGGTGGTGCCTGGAGAAGTGGGTATACTCTTAATTTATGCCCCAACTTCTTTTTTTTGAAGCAGCCTGTCCGGCAAAGGATTAAACGCCCTGTGTTATAAACAGTGAAATGTAAGATGAATCTTACATATTAAGTTCACCTCGAAATGGGATGTGGAGTGTGGTTGGGTGGCTGGTTTAAGCAGCCACCTGGCCTGAGTCAGGCTGATTAGCCTGGGTGAGGCTGCAAACCTGTGTTGCAGTGGCCAATCAAGGCCAACATGATAGAGGTGGCTGGTTTAACCTGTGGGCATTGATAGACCAATAGGCATTGATTGCAGCCTCACACAGCCCCAGACTAATCAGCCTCTTGGGCCAGGTACGGATGCTTAAACCAGCCACCAACCACACACCACCCTGCAGCTCAACGAGGCTCTCATGGCCAGAAATGGGTCTGTTATTTTTGACCAAATGGGAGACTGTTTGAAAGACAGCTCGGGTTTCCTTCATGTAGGACTCGTAGCATCCACCGTGGGCATGCCTTGGACAAAGCATGTTTCCTTACCTTATTCCTCAAGGCTGACAGCCTTGGCTCTTGACTTCCCTGGCTAGACGCTTGGAATTCAAAGTTCATCCATTCTCTCCCGGAGATACAGATCCCAATGGAGTTCACACTGCTACCGACCAGACACCCCATGAAGCATAAGCAAACAATGTAACTACTGTATTCACATCTGTATGTGTGTAGCATCAATTTCTCACACACAGGCACAGACTCACAGAGTATATATTTTTTGTTTTTGTATCCTAACCAGGGGTTCTTGGTTTCAAAATCTTCTTGTTTGGCTGTCCACAGGTCTGGCCAGTCATTACTGCCGTCTGAATGACAAATATAAATGTAATAATGTAAACAATTACCATAACCATTCCTGAATTTTAGTGAATTGACACAATCATTTTGTCTGCTTGATGACGCCGCTGTCTTCTTACCCGCCATTTTACCTTAATGACTGAGTCGGGGGGTAGGAGTTAGCATCTGCGCTGAGCTGTACCCCAGAGACACAAGAGCATCACCGCTAACTGAAGCCGTTTTTCACACTCTATCCCCTAATGCGGATGGATGAAGATAAGGCTGAAAATCGGCCACTGAATGGTTTCATTGCATCGCAAACGGTGACAAGGACAGCAGGGGGGGCACCAATAATCTGTTTCGTTTCATTTTCAATGTTGTGGCTCTATATCCTTGTGGCTGTCTTGTGTCCCTCGCCTGTTCGTAGCCTATTTCAGAGCCGCAGACACGCCACCCCAGACCCCCGGACGAATTTGGTCCTGCTCAATGTGTGACTGACTATGACATACAGGAACAGGCAAGCGTTAATGTCGAGACCTGAGACGTGTTATTAACACAGTTTACAAGGTCCTACTGTTAAAACGCGCTCACCGTGGTTGACGACTTCATTGAAAGTCGAAAATCAAAGAGGCAGCATCTCGGTGACTGATGCCATCCTTCTGAACTGGGGTGGGGGACAGAGAGCGTATGGAGAGAATATACAATAAAATATTGAGGGAGTCGAGAATCTTTATTCTGACAGCAAATTAAATTCACGCTTTTGTTATTGTGCCTCAAAGGAAATATTAGATGACTTGATATACACTGATAAGACACGATAGAACATGACACAAACAAATAGGGAGCTATCCAAAACAATATCTATTGAAAGTTAGACCAGGGAACAATATAATGGATTTACCTGCCTACCTTTTGTCTCGACATATTGTATATATTTGTGGAAGTGTAGATCTGGAGGTGTACACATTGAATCATTTTCTTTATTCTCCCTCCCATAACACTGACAAATCATATGGTCAACCAAACCATGCTCCTTTTGGACTAAAAGCAACTCTCTAAACTAATTACACGCATGCTGTACATATTACTTTGTGTTTTCTTAACACTGTCAAACCGCTGAATATAGGTGGATGACAAATTATTCAGTCCAGTAGCTGAATTACTGACTGGAACCGCAGAGTGGAGACAGGGGTCCTCTGGGGGGAGGGGGGTTGGGGGACACACACCAGGGCTAGGGAGAGTGGAAGTCACTCTCTCTAGCCTAATTGCCCACCACCACCCACCACCCACCCACCCACCCACTCACCACCCACTCACCACCCACCACCACCCAGCAATCCACCACCCACCTACTCATTTAAATCTTGGCAGGCCCTGTTGCCGGGGACGTCACAGCAGTGCGGATGAAGTGTGCTGCACACTCCAAGAGTTCCAATAATTAAAGCCCATAAAAAAGGCGACAAAGATACAAAAAATAAATTAACAAAAAAGAGAAGATACCTCCCTGGGGAACAATATGTCCATCGATTCATTAGACGTGGACAACAGTTGAGGACCCTCAGCCATGTGAAGAAACAGCGGCGAGGCTATTTGTAAAGCACCCCCCATTTATTTTACCAGGGGTGATGTGTGTGTGTGTGTTTGTGTGTGTGTGTGTGTGTGTGTGTGTGTGTGTGTGTGTGTGTGTGCGTGTGTGTGTGTAGGTGCGTGCGTGTGTGTGTGTGAAGGATTGGAAGGGGTGGGGGGCGGGGCAAATCACGATAAGGGATTATGCAAATGTTCAGGAGATGTGGTTTGTGATCCAGAAACTCCTCTGTTCCATCCAAATGGAACTGTAAGTGACCCCAAGTTAGGAAAGAAGGAAGGGAAGGAGGAAGAGGAATCTGCGACAGTATTTTGTGAGATGAGAAGCCTGCATAATGAGCCCCCTGTCTGCCCGGCCGGATCGCTCCACTCACACTTAGGATCGTAATTAGGATGCCAGTGACAAACCGGAATGGCCAACCGGTTGCTTAGTTAAACGTCCGCGTGTTTAGTCACGCCACACAAGACCACCAGGACAAATATGGCCCATTTCCACTGATATTAATTATATTCTTTTTTTTTTTTTAAATGCCTTTGCAATAGCGCTGTTATTAATTCAACACCTATGTGCGCTGCGGAGAACCACTTCCACCCCGTAGCGACTTACATCTGGTCCCCCTCTCGCTCTTTCTGAGGGATATGGCGTTCGTGGGTAATACGATACATTATCCAACACACTGCCACCGCCGCACTTTGTCTCGGGTAATGGCGGTTCGATTGTTTTCACTCCTTTGCAAAGCCCCTGCGGAAAATATGGATGTAATCGCTTCGCGTTCATTGCCCGCTCGCGCGGCTAACGGCCTGATGACATATCGTCGGTGGCCGTAAGCAGGAGAAGGAGAAGATGCGGAAGAAAAAGCGCAACATGTAATCAGCATAGCGTCGGCAGCCTCATCAGAACATATTGAGATTATAAATGCATGTTGTCAGCGCATCGTCGCCACAGCGAGGCCTGCCGTGGACGCGCTGCCTCTCGCCTGCGTCCTATATACCATACTGAGATAACACACAAATAAATGGAAGGGAGTGAGAACCAGGGCCACCGAGCACCACACCCTCACCCTCTCACCCTCTCACCCTCTCACCCTCTCACCCTCTCTCTCGCTCCCCCATCTCAATCTGTCACTCTGGGCCACTTCTCCGGCGCGAGAGGGGGCTTCCTACGTGACCTCCGCTGCTCTCGGAAGATGGACGAGATGGCTCAGCTCCCTCTCCTCTGTCTTTCTCCTCCCGACAGCCAGCCAGGGAGGGAGGGAGGGAGGGGGGGAGGGGGGGGAGGGAGTAGGGGAGGTAGCCAGCTAGGGACGGAATGGGGCAGGCGGGGAGGGAGGGAGTGAGGAAGACTGGGAGGTAGTGGAGGAGGCAGAGAAGGAGGGAGTGGGGGGGACAGGGAGGGAGAGAGAGGGAGGGAGTGAGGGGGACAGGGAGGGAGAGAGAGGGAGGGAGTTGGGGAGACAGAGAGGGAGGAAGTAAGGGAGGGAGGGAGTGGGGAGACATGGAGAGAGGTAGTGGGGGAGACGTGGAGGGAGCGGGGGAGAGAGGGAGGGAAGGGGGAGACAAGGAGTGGGGGAGACAAGCAAGTAGGCAGCCAGAGACAGGAGTTAGGTAAGCAGGCATGGGAGGGGGAGGATAAGCAGGAAGGGGGGGGGGGGGATAGGGAGTGGGCGGGGGTGGGGGGGGGTGCTTGCCACTGGGCGATAGAGCACCAGCGCGGTGTTAAAAACCACCTGCAGAAAAACCCCAAACAGAAAGCCTGTGCATCCAGAGAGACTAATGAGGCAGCGGGCCACACAGTCGCCCATCTTCCCAGCGCTAATCAATCCAGCGGGCTATTAGAGAGGCACAGAGATGCGGCTAGTTAGCCAGCACCACAGCCCAAAACTGATGAGGAATAATTAACAGACAGCCGCAGTGCTCTGCCACATGTGCTGCAGCGTTCTGGGGCACATTAGGATGGTTTTAGGAGGATGGGGGGGGGGGGGGGGGCGGGCAGCAGGATAGTGTTGGAAGATATACGGGGTTCAGGTATCCTTGGGAAAGATGCCTAACCCCGACCTGTTCCTTCAGGTGCTCTCTGAAGTATTTGGGTCTGTAACTTAACTTTGCAACTTAACGTGAAACTGTAAATCTGCAGAAAGATAGAAAACGGCTGGAGGATAGTCTGGTTACCATCGAGACGAGTGAACCTTTCGCGGAAGCATAAATTGAAAAGGTTGCGGGACACTTTCATTTCTGTCGCTTGGCCACTCGACACTTTTCAAAAGTGTCGAGTGGCCAAGCATAAATCAGCCTTTAGTGTGTACCGACTTCAGCAGTACACACTACACGACTGGTCTTGATCAGTTTTCAGGGCGGATGCATGCAGGGGTCCACACACGAAGACTCTACTATCCGATGATCCACGGCTTCTGTATAAACTCCTCCCCTTTCCTTCCTCTTGACCTCACATTCCATTGGCCGTCGTTGCCCTCAAACCCCATTCGGCGTTCTTTATCTCAAATATCATTGGCTGTTGCTTGCCAGCATGACCGGAGATCTCGGTCTCCATGCTCCCCCCCACACTGTGTGAGTCGTGCCTCCCCGCCCACACACACACACACACACAACAATCAGAGCGGCTTCAGCCCCGATCGCTTCCCAAACTTCCTGACTGAGTGGGCCAAGTCGGTCAGTCTAAGAATCATCCAGTTTGTCGCGTAGCGGAAAGCAGCCTTTTAATCACCTGTATCTGAATTCACTGCGAGTTGCTTCTGGGTAAAATAGCAACTAAGATATAATAAATAATAACAACAAATACATACATTGGGGTCATTTATTTAAACCTGGCCCTTTTTTGTGAGAGACAGGTGTTGTGAGTGTTAGTTGTTTTCAAAGATTGTTTTCAAATAGGCCTCGTGGGTGATATAATATATATTATTAATCTGTGAGGAAGCAACAATTAAATTGTCACCAGGAGAAATATACAGTACATACACAGAATTGCTTCTCACCTAGCACGGCCAAATGTTCATTTGTTTGTTTGCTTATAGAAGTAGATTTTATTATGTGATTAAGTCCTGTGCACACCCACCATTTTGGACCAAATGGTATTTTAGTGGCAACATTTGTCTCCTAAATATTGAACCAATAAGTTTCTGTGTTACTACTATACATGTTTTTCGCCTCACTAATGGAACTTATGTGCACATCGGTCATTTAAAAGTTCCATTGGTCAGCTTTAAAGGCAGAATTTAGTTCCTCCTGAGGCACTGTTCCTCCTTTGAAAACCGACATAATAAACGTAAGAAACATTAGTGCTTTTAGAACTCCCCAATCCCAACCGCTTCACCTCAGCCCTCTCTTTGGAGTATCACACTTTATATTCCCATTTTCCTTAAGCCGGCCGTCGTCCACAAAAACAACACAAACGCACCGGTGGAAATAGCCGCAGTCCCGCCGCAAACGGCCTCACAAATCACACCTCAGAACCCTTCCCGCCGTGTTCTCATTACCCGAGCGCCGCATCGCTCAGCCAATCACCTTCAGACGATCAACTCCACCGCACGGCCTCGCGGCTGCGGCGGAGGACTAAGCACGACTAATGGAAATTTAATCAACAGCGAGTGAAGACGATGGCAGCCTAAAGCGGGAACAGATAAGAGGCGGGAGGAGGCAGGATGCAAATGGTGTTTACTTTAGAGACGGGGGCGCCACGCTAGTGACACACATCCAGATCACTAGCCCGACTGGATGCTTTGTTCTGATAGCTGGCAAGTAGAACCACTTCCAACACCCCCCCCCCTCCCCATCGGACCACTTTATTCACAGCCTATCATTTGTGGTGGTTGTGAGTGTGGGGAAGGGGGGCTCGTGTCATTTAGCGAAAATGTTTTCTTGTTTTCTTATTTTCTCTGTCAATAGCGCCCATGTAAGCGCGACCGGGGGCACCAATGAGTAAAAATCCATAAACGAATCGGTGAATACAAACACTTTAGCAGAGGGAAAGAAGCAGCACCCTCCTCCCTCAATAGCCCATGTGTCCCTGGTGGGCCATCGGCAGCGTGTGAAGTTGAGGCTGTAAGTTGGGCTCGGAAAGCTTTTGAGCCTACACATCCTTAGTCAGAGAGCGCCTACCAGTTTCTAGATGGAAAAGGAAAGAAAACAAAAAGGAAAACGCACAGCTGAAGGCTGTAGGGTCGGCGGGGGCCTGTATCTGTGGAGGAACTTAACACGGTACAGCATCTAATCTCGCTTCCCCCGGAAGGAAGGTGGGCCGCGTCCGCGTGCTGGTCTGCACACAAAGGAAGGATCCTGGCTTTGCATGAACTTCTGCCGCGTGCCAGAGAGCGGAAAAAAACAAACGTCTCAGTCAAACATGTCCTGCCTCGCACTCAGCACCCACTGAGCCTGAGTTCACAAGTCAAAACCATTTACCATTAGTTTGTAACTTTTTCTTTTCTTTTGTTTACACCAAGCGCTGGCGTTAATGAAAACGTCTCAATAACAAAAGAATATTCTGGAACTGCTTTGATGGAAAAAGTAAATTGACATTTCGAAGTTTCATTTCTGAGGAACTGTTGTTGTTGGAAGTATTGAAATGGTACTTTTATTTTGCATGCTGTGTCTGTATTTTCTCGGTGCCATCGGTAGTTACGCTACGCATAAAGCGCCGCGCTCGGGAGTCGATGGCTGCGAGAGAAGATGTCTGCCGGCGGTATTGTTCTGCCTCTCCATAGGTCAGAGTCAAATGGGAGTCATTTATCACTCAAAACTCTGTCATTGCCGTGCCACCGACACTGTAATTACTCACCAGAGAACATTTTTTTATTCTCTAATGGATACGTTTCAACATAGCATTTCTTTACTAAAAAGGCTTCCTTGAACACACTGACAGTTCGGAGTTCTTACCTCCGATTTTTTTTTATCGCCCAGGTTTATTTAATACGTGTGTGTGTGTGTGTGTGCCCCAGAGTAACCCAGTCTGTCATGAGCGCAAATATAGCTGTCAGACGGACTTCAGCATGGCAGTTCCTGCTGTTGCTTCACAGCTCGTGTCCTTGTAACGCCTGTTATATCCTCCCACTTTACCTTGCTTCTTTATCCCTCCCACATCTGCTGGAATCTGCCATTATCTTGCTGCTGTCTGTCTCCACACCTGTACAGCTGCACCCACCTCCCCACAGCCACCCCCCTCACCCCTCCACCCGTCCACCCCTGCTGTGACGTTGGTTAATCATGGGCCTTTATTTCGGTTCTGTGCAGATCTCTGGGGTTCTTTGGGAGCCGTTGACACTTAACTTACTCCATGAGCCCACGCAAGACTCACACAGAAGAGAATCGTTATCAAAAACTAGTGACTGTTTTGGGTTTTCTTAAGGGCATTTTGTGACTTTATGGACAGGACAGTGATGCGTGACATGAAATTGGGCTGAAAAAGATTGACATAGCACAGGACTGCAGGCATCAATCGAACCCTGGTCGCTACAGGGCGTATAGCTTACATACTTAGCATGCTAGCTGGTTGAGCCACCCACTGAGTCACTCCACATGGCACTTTTCAAAACCTTAACCCCTAAACCTAACTGGTTAAATGGTTAAAAAATCATTTTACAAATGGCTATACCTCTAACGTTATCCAATGGTGTTACAGGTGGAACATTCTAAATGGCTCAACAGTTGGTAGCTCTTTTGGTCCGATTAATTATATGAAATAATTATTATAATAATAATAATTAAGATCTGAGTAGAAATTAACAGTAATTTAACACTAATGTAGCCATTAAAAAAAACATTGCCCCTGTTAATAATCCAACATTGTAATTAGAATTCCCCAATTGTACTCAATAATTGGATGAATAATGCTTACAATATAATATATTGCAAGTAAGCATGTATATTTCAATGCAATCCAATCTATTCTATGTCAAGATCCACGTGTCCAGACTGCAGATACCTCGCCTTGATTTTACTATCAATCCAGTGTGGTGTCATGGTTGGTTCCCTATATTACTGCGTCTAGGGTGAGGGCTTAGAGACAGTGGGTATCATCAAGATGCCATAGATTTGAACGTACTATGAATCCCTTTGGGATTAATGTTGTGATAAAGGTCCATATGAATTGGCTTAGACTTGACTGACCTTTACATTTACTTACCATAAGCAACTCACAGGTTGAGATATATGGTATTATTATACATATATTATCAAACCAAGCCCATCAAACCAAAAGCCCATCAATGCATCTAGCGGCAATTCTGTGCTCTGTTGATAATAACTACATAATATAGTATATTATAATATGTAATATTATTTTAATTATAAACAGACCTAATTGCAAAAGGAAACAGTGGATCAGGTTTCATAGTTCAAATTAAATGGGTGGAAAATGCTATAGAAAAAAAATACCCTAGAAACAACTTGATGTGGTGAACGCAATACAAATCTCCCCGGCTAGACAATAACACTAATGGGGTTTCTCTCCATGATGAAAGAGATTTGAGACAATAACCCACGCCTCCGTGTTCCTTGGTAACACCCTGTTGATTAGGAAGGCATCCATTTTAATGGCTTTTTTTCCCCTCTCTGCCTTCTGTTAACTTGGTGGCCTGCTCATTTAGGAAAATGCCTTTGAAATGAATGACATGCTATTAAGAGGGGAAAATAATGGCTCAAACTACTGAGACAAAGGAGGGCAAAAGCCATTTCAGTGACACACGAGATAAGGAGATTTACAGTCTCCCCACAATGCCACTAACAGTGATTAATGTTGTTCGCAAAGTCAAGGCTCCTATTGCATGTTCACCACCACAAGTTCCTATTTTTGTGGTGCGTGTCAGCCATTTTGTTGAGGTTTCTCAGCTTTTTGTTTTGCGTGTTTGATGGGCCTTTTGGAACAACAGAATCCAATCTATTTCATTCCCGCCTCTCTCTCTTCTGTATTACTTCTTGGTCATCTGTTGCTGTCGCTGTGCAAATGTCTGCCGGTGATCTTAAACATGGACGCCACACCTCTCCGAGCTTCTCATCTGCCGAGGTCACGTCTTCCTGGTGGATGCTGCAATATTTGCTTATCCTTCAATGTCTCGCGTTCTGGTGGATGTATCATTTTGGGGGACCACCGGCACCACCGAAAGCCTCAATCTGCCTGCCAATAGACCTTCAAGACACCGTGTTTAGACTGGAAAGAAAATACAAAGAAATTGCTGTCACCAACCTCAACTCTCATGCTTCTTAGCTTTTTTTGCCGTTTCAAAATTGAAAAAGTAAACACCGAAGAATTCATAATATTCCCAACATTACAGATTGTATTAATTAGAGAAGAAATAAAAAAATACTACATTTATATTTTTCATGAGATGAGACTTTAATGATGAGCAGAATCAACAACACTTTGGAAACGGTGTAGAATGGAAAGCAATACAAACACTGGAAGTTTCCAAGGTAAATTTAAGCAATTAGCAAGTAATTGGATTGTAGCCTCGTATGCACAGAAAACAGAGTTAAACAAGGTTTTCCTCTGTAATTGAGAGCAACGGGTGCAGTTCGTTGTTGTTTTGGCGCATGTACCCAAGCCATCACAAGCACTTGGTCCAAACTCATTTTTGACTTCACACTTCTCTCCTGACACCTCCTCGGAAGAAAAACAACATGGTGGCACATCAAGGATAACTTCAGTTACAGCTTGTCTTCCAGTGGTTCTCAAACTTTTTGTGCCGAAGGCACACTAAAGGGCAAGCCAAAAGTCACACCTGTATATCCGTATATTCATATCCGTGCAAAATACACGTGTTATCACACTTATTGTTGTGTTTTGCACACTTTGTGCAATATAAATAAATAGTAGGAGGATGACGTTTGATTTGGGTTACTTTATTTACTCGCATGAGCATCTGCACTGCTTGAGCAAGGACCCCTCGGTCTATATCGCCTACCAGCCATAGGTGGCCATACAGATGCCTGACGTAAAACATATATATTCAATCAGTGTGTAATCACATATGAATATATTACATCCTCTTCCTTAAAAATAAATCAAAATAAAACAGAGGTGCTTTTACTAGTAGTAGTAGAGTACTCTTATTCTTTGCAGTCCCATGGAAGTAAACTCTTTTGGCATAAACATATCATTAACCTGAACATGGTAAACACAATAACAATATTGAAAAATATTGCAACTTAAACATATCACTACTACATACTTTTGGTATAGCATAGCAGGTATTTCTTAATGCAAACTTAGAATTTCACTTGAAACTGAATATTCCAGCAATATATAAAAATAAAGTATAGTAGTATAGTCTCACTGCTATAGTAAAATGTCTTATTTTAATTTCTACAAACAATTTCGATAAACATTTCTCTCTCTCCCCGCCTTTTTTTTTTTTTTACAAGTCCAGACAGCTCGTGGCTTGACCTCTCGTCCCGACCTTGTGTGGTAATGTAGATGAGTTGGTCAACAGTTCGGCTGTGTGTGATGTGCAGGTGAGTGTGTTTCTTCAGCCGTGTGTTTTATCGGGTAAGTATGGGTGTTTTCTTCAGGGCGTGGTGGTGGGTCGTGTATGTGTGGAGTCTTTTGTGTATTGTCCTTTTCTTCATGTTCTGCGCTTACTCTGTTGTCAGACCAACCGTGTTTCTCATCGGTGCTCCGGAGATGCTTGCGATTTGCGACGATACACCTGTCCATTTTGAGTACGGAGGAGGTAGGATCGTCGGTGTCAGCTGGCTGGATGATGACTGCTGGCTTCCAGTAGCCTTTGCTCTTGGAGTCTGATGGACTCTCCGTTGCGCGGCGGTGGCAGTAGTCTAGTTGATCTGTCGAAGTATTTCTTTTGGTGTTGTTGTCTTTGTAGCCGTTTTGCATGTCCTTCTTTGTAGCTGACGATTTCAGGCTGCAGCTGCTTGTTGGTGCTTGGTAGGATTGAGCGAAGTCTGCGGCTCATCAGCAGTTGTGCTGGTGACTTGAAATTGTCAACTGGTGTGTTTCGATATTCAAGGAGACTGAGGTATGGGTCTCTCTCGTCTGCCTTGGCCTTTTCCATCAGCGCTTTTGCCGTTGTCGTGGATTTTACCTATACTCTGACATTCGTAAGAGGGTGATCAGGAAGACCAAAGGTTGAAAGTTAAAGACTTTATTTGTCACAGCCAATAGTAACAACAAGCCTGAGTCGAATCTGCAGAGAAGACTCCCGCACCCTTCTCGGGCTCCTTCCTTTAAACCCAATGTTACATAATCATGCTACACATTCCAAACCCTCATATGGATACCGCGATAAAGTACCATACGTAGATTCTCTCTCCCGTACCCGGCACAAGACAGCACCTTGTTTAGCCTGGCTCATGTCCATCTTTGGACATGCAGTCTGCTCCTCTGCCTTGCACATCCAGTCCTCACATGCATGTTAGATGCAAGGAGCTTTCAACGTGAACATATTAGAAGCAAAGATCATTCAATATAAACATGGGTGGACATGTTTATCTCTGGTTATTCTCTGTATTTCTCCACACTTAGATACGCACACACAGTATATTGGCAAGACATTCTTAATAATGTAATGGAAAATATCTCCCATAGTCCCCCCTTTGGGGCTTACTAAGCCCCAACGTTTGTGATTGCATTTCAGACCCTTTTTGTGACAGTCTCCGTAATACAATCATCTCATTCCATAGTGACATAGTGATTTAGGCGTCAAATCCTCCGACCACCAATGTGGCTCTAATCAGAGACCTAGGCCCTTATCACGAGGTACATCGAGATAAACATCTTCCTCTCTGTTCTAATGCCCAATTACAGGAAGGAAGTAAAGATCACCATATACCTCCACAGTCCTCTGGAGTAAACCTATCTTTGTAGGGAAACCTCCTTTTAACGGGACTGCCTCTTGTTATATCACATGGGGGCCGAACTCATCATTCAATAATCAATGGTTATACAATAAAATGGTTATAATGAGATAAACAAATCAATATGATAAAAAGCAAAAGAATATACCGTAATTGTCATAGTTATAAATGTTATGTAAGCGGCAGCATGTAACTTAATCAGAGCCTTGCATCTTTGTACCCCTAAACATCATATGAGTATTAAAAAATACATAACACAAAAACATAAAAACACAAAATAAGAAGATATACTAAGAAACAACAAAAAATATTTCAGCCATGCAAAACAAAATACTTATGTAAATGAGAATATAAGAATGATCTAAATATTTCTGAAACACTTAACTATTTCATACTTTAACCATTTCTCAATAGTAACAGTATACAATCGTCATCCCAATTATTATTACACATCATGTTACAGGTTTTCTGGAACTCTTTTTACATGTCTTCTTTATGCCGTATTGTCCAATGAGAACATTGTTCATTCTTTCATTCAATGATCTTCATGTATTGGTGTGCTGTATGCATATGTGGGGTTTTGGGCAGTATTGTAGTTTATCTCTTCCTTGTCTTCAGGTCGCTGATGTGGCTCACATGGAAAGGTTACTAGCATGATCATATGTGAGCCTTCTCGGGGAGTTCAATCGTCTTTCAGAGATTAAGCCTCCATTGGCCCATACCTCTCATCGTCATCATCACCATGGCCGTTCTTTCCCACATACTCCCATTCCAACCTTTTTGACTCAACTATGTCTCCCACTCTGAGGATCATCTCTTTTTCCATCCTAGACGCTATCGTGGATCTCAGTATGGGAATACAACAACAAAAAATCAATCCCATTATTATTATTACTACCAAGAGTGTCACACCTATTTTCATCAACATGCCTCCCCAATTTCCCATCTTAAAATTCAACCATGAAAACCAATCTTGACCATGTCCTGCGTTGTCTGTCACCTCCTGTCTTAGTTTCTTAAGTTTTTTCATTGCAATTGTGAATGAGCCTTCAGGAGCGGTATTATTTGGGATAAAGGTGCAGCACATGTCTCCTATGAGAGCACACACTCCTCCTTTTTCTGCCAGCAACCAATCTAAGGCTTGCCTATTTTGCCAAGCCATAGCGCTTGTAGCTTTCAATTGTGCACCTAAAGCAGATAACGCATCGTCAGTGTAGTTAATAAACCTCTGCTGGTTATAATAGATATAATTAATCCATTCCGCATTCTTAGACACACCTATTGCTGGTATTATTGCTTCAAATCCTGCTGCTATCTCATTTCGTGCCTTGAATTTATCGGGTATGCCTCTGGGTTGTCCTATGCGGTCAATTGTTACATCTGGGTCCGTCTCATAAGCTCTTCTATGCCTGCGTAATTCATTAGTTTCTAGGCTGGAGTCTTCCTCCTCCAGAGAAGGTAATATTACAACTTCCGTAACTGCTTGTACTCTTGCGCATCTACCTTTCCAAAATTTAGGGAGTGTGGAGCGGAGCTCCTTTTTGCCGCAGATCCAAAACTGATCAGCCACCACTTCATCCTGTACTTGGTACACACAATTCCTCCACAATTGTAACATATATATCATACGATTGTCTGCTCTTCGGCCACCTTTTATAGCAGCCAGTGGTCGCGCATATAGGGCCTCACAATCGTTTGTAATATTCCAAATCATGTCACATAGGTCCTCTGATATCATGCCTACGTCCTCGGCTTTCACATTTCCTTCATCATTTTGGTAGCATTCTAATCCCTGCTCTATGTATAAATCATCCTTTTCAGGTATTGTTAAATCACTAATTTCATTGGACAGACTTATGTCAATTTCTTTACATAATTTCATGACTCTGGACATAGAGTCACTGCCCCAATTTTTTCCATGGTGGTACCTGCTGTAGTTACTTGATCCCGTGTACATTAAACATTGCGCCGAACATGCAATTTTATTATTATCTGAATCTCTATTTGTATATTCTTTAAACTCTTCGTCACATAATGTCCAACTATATTTAGTATTTGTTATGTACAATGCATCTTGGCGATTTCTAGAACACATATAACAGTCTGTTCTTTTTACTTGTTCTCCTGTGAATGCCACCCACTTATACCAACTGTTTGCTTTTGCCTGTTTATACAACCAGTCTTTAGTTTTTATCACAATTGTATTTCCAAAGGATTCAGGCCTGGACTGTCTTGTCGCTCTTGATTTCGAGGAGTTATTATTACTTTTAGCTTCCTCTTTTTCCTCAGGAATAATTGTTTGTTTTTCAAGCATCTCGAATTCAAGCGTTGATGCTGTAATCCTATCTGTAATAATCTCAGAATTAAATGTTGATACTGTAGTCATCTTTGTAGTGACATTATTCTCTTTTGGGGTCACTGTTGGGGTTATTACCACCTCCGCTTGTGTCGTTATTGTACGTTTTACTCCACTCCATAAAGTAGTTTCTATCCCATTTGTTGTTGGGACATTTGTTGGTTCATATTGTCAACCGATTGTTTCTTAAAGTTTGCGTTTATTCGTTAGTATTTTTTATTTTCTGTCAAGAAACTAAATGCAGTTTAGTGTGCTCTCTGGGCCTCACGTCGATGCAAATGCATGGCTTCATATGGGAGGGCTAACCGAGCTCAAATGCTACTTCCTCAAGCTAAACAGCTAGCCAAGCTAAAATGCTAAACGCAAGCTAAACAGCTAGCCAAGGCTAAAACACTATCCTCAAGCTAAACAGCTAACCAAGGCTAAAACACTATCCTCAAGCTAAACAGCTAACCAAGGCTAAAGCGCTATCCTCAAGCTAAACAGCGAACCAAGCAGCCAGTGGTGCTGAATAACTGTGTTTGATGGGCTTCACTTGACTGCCTGGAGCAAGGCATTATCACTGCACAGGGTCAGGGGTTCGATTGCTTCTTGGGCCAGTGCTCCATGGTGCTGCGAGGTGCTTTGAATTGAAAGTGTCCAGCATTGCCCTTATCTCCAATAATGAATGGAGAATACTCCGAAATCTACTACAATCAATCAATCACCGATACTACTCAACGCTTCTACTGAATGAACATCACGACGCAGTAGCAGTGTGTCACGCATTGATCCTACGCAAGCCCCAAAAAATGCACAACTTTCTGATACATGAGAAGCAAAGGAGGTCGTTGTACAAAACAGGAAGCAAATTAACTCCAAAATGCGCTTTGCAGTAAAGCAACCCCGGGGTTAAAAATAACAAAATGATGCTACAGTCATGCACACCATGTCTAATGCCTTACACAGATATCGAGAACACACACACATCCCTCGTAGCTTGTGTCTGTTAATAGTATTGGGGAGTCTCGGAAAAAGTGCCGCTAATTACGTGCGGGCATTGTGAGAGAAAATTATAGATGAGATGGAAAACGGCCTAATTTTCATTTCTCTCCATTGTTTCTAACAAGGTGCCTACCTGACCTCTGTGACAGACCAAGTGGAAGGAGAGAAAGTGTCCTGGACACAGCCTATATAACGAGAGTACTTGTTACTTGTTTTACTTGTTACATATGGCAATAAAGAAATGTTTAATCTTGAAGAGGCCATCACAGGTCAAGCTGGTCACCATGAGTGTCAATTCTGTGACTGTGACTTATATATTATATATAATATATAGTATATACATTACATATACAGTCAAATCAACATAATGACAATCAATCAACCTCTGTGTGGTGAGAAAATACAATTAGTGTTAATACTATAAAGAAAATACGAATTAGGTCCGTCTATGCATTGATATTTATTCATGCTTTGTCCAAATATATCGCAACTATTGCAAAAACACGTGTTTTGATTTGTTTATTTTCAATTCTATATTGGGGTTTTTTGTATGTTGAAAGTTGAGAGTTAGTGTTATCAACAATTGCTTTTTTTTGTGCTATTTTTGCTTTGGCGGTGTTGTTTTGGTGCCTTCAACATGTCAATAAAAGCATGTTCAATTGCATTGAATGAGAGAGAAAGCCAGAGTCCGGGATCTGGTTTCTCATTGAATATTCCTGGGGCCAACCGAGCCGGGCCGTACTGAGTGACTGCTGTTCCCCGTGCCATCAATAATAGAAGAGGAAGTTATTGTCCCACCGCGCCCCACGGTATCACACAGCTAAAGGAAGGGTAGAAGAGGGGTCCTTTCAAGCAGCCCTCTAGGGTTTCAACCCCGCCAGACTCGTGGTCTGGGGCCCGGGGGCCCGCTGCCCGTCCCTCTCTGTGTACAGAGCATGATTGTATGACCGGACAGGTCGTGGGGACACAACACGTCCAAAAGGTGACAGGCTGCACGGAGTCCTGCTGGCCCTCAGTGGAGCAGGTAAAACTACACCCACGCTGAAGCAGAGTCACAGGATGAGTCCCGGTGGAGAGAGGGTTCAATAAAGAATTAGTCAGTAGGAGGCATCAGAGGGGGGAATGGGGCAGGATATCCTGTGGGTGTGATTAACTTGATCCAGATTTTCACCTTGCCAGAGCAGCCTGATCTGTTGAGCTGTATAACTTGAATTCCAAGATTTTCGACGCGCTATGCCAGGAGGCAGGCCCCCCAAACTGATCTGGTTTGAAGCTGAATTAATCTATAAAGCAAAAGATCCGGAGCATGTCATGTGACCATGTTGTGACATTTTACCAGTTGGTGACTGCCGATCATCAAAAGCCGCATCAGGCATGATACACAGAGAGGTATAAGCTATTAGAAATAATCTAATGACCATTCATTTTTATGTATCTTCTTTTTGCTCACACTATTCTTTGCTACCATGGGTCCTTTTTAGTCTGTTGAATTATCCGTGAGCTTGGCCACAAACTCCAGGGCTAAATACTACCCTTTCCCTACTGCTCTCTCACGGTCCCTCATTCTCCTACGAACTCGTACTAACTATGGACACCTCCTGTACTCTCCTCTCCTCTCCCAATAATGCTCTCTTCTTCCTCTCCTCTCCCTCAACGCTCCNGACGGAGGGTTTTCTGGCTCTGGAACTCTGCTTTTTTCCTGTTGGAATATAAGCCTATGTATAGCAGTAAGTTGTTTAATATATTCCCTTATCTCCATTTGTAATTGCTCCAATGGAGGTCCCTTATGGGGTCCTCTAATGGTAGGTGCAGGCATGGGTCGACCCGTAAGCATTTCATGTGGAGTTAGATGCGTCATTCTGTTAGCCTGCATGCGATAACTCATTAGTGCTAGTGGCAGTGCATCTATCCAATTCAATTTAGCACTTGCACATATTTTGTTTATTTTTGTCTTGAGTGTCCCATTCACCCTTTCCACCATTCCCTGCGACTGAGGATGATACACACAACCTAACCTTTGTTTGATATGCAGCTGCTGTATTACCTGTTTTACAGTTTTCTGAATAAACGACTGAGGAGAGAGGATACTCACAACACAAGATAAGGCTACTAACCTTTGTCTTGATAATGCAGTGTACTGCTGTACTCTCTAAACTCGTGCTAATGTATTTACCAAAACAGGACCAAATGATTTCTGAATGAGAGACTGCTGTGGGAAAACAGAAATGGCCACACCATTGTGGACATAGAAGGCTTCATTGGTCAGTCGGGAATTAGTTAAAAAAGCAACACATGAGTAGGAATGAGTGTCCCATTCACTCTTTCCACCATTCCCTGCGACTGAGGATGATACACACAGCCTAACCTTTGTTTGATATGCAGCTGCTGAATCACCTGTTTTACTGTTTTCTGAATAAACGCTGAACCATTGTCTGAACTTATTCGGAATTCCAAACCTTGGCATGACTTCTCTCGTCAAGAATTTGATGACAGTAGCCGCACTTTGATCTTTTGATGGGACTGCCTCTACCCATCTACTGAATCTATCTATGACTACTAACATGTATCTTTTTCCATTTACCTTCTTAATCATGTCCACATAGTCCATGACCAAATGTCTAAATGGTCCCTCAGGTGTAGGAATGTGTCCCAATGGAGTAGTGATTGTTTTTCTTACATTATTTTTTGCACATATCTCGCATTCATTAAGTTGATTATCAACCATCGTTTGCAAGTATGGTGACCAAAAACCTTGTTTTCGAATTTTCCTCATTACTTCCCCCCTTGCGCAATGGTCAAAACCATGCGCATTAGTGATAAGCAAACCTAACAACGCCGTTGGTGCCAACAACATCCCATCATGGGTTCTCCATAACCCTGTGGGGGTGCGTACAGCACCCCTCTTTAGCCACATGTTTTGCTCATAAACTCCAGCTTTTTCCTGCATACGAACAACATCTTCTTCAGTAGGCGCAGCTTCAGGCATGATCAATACTGCCTGAACTGCCCTGCCACTGTTTGAGGCCACCTTGGCAGCCTCATCTGCAGCATTGTTACCTTTTATGACATAGTCATTTCCTTTCTTGTGCGCTTGACATTTGATTATTGCCACTTGTTTGGGCAGTAACAGTGCCGACATTAATTCCACAATCTGATCACAATGCAATATGGGGGACCCATCTGTTTTCTTAAATCCCCTCATTTTCCATACTGCTCCGAACAAATGACATACACCATGTGCATACGCAGAATCTGTATATACATTTACCGTTTTACCTGCTCCCTCTTGACAGGCAGCTGTAAGAGCTCTCAACTCAGCCAACTGTGCTGAACATGGCTGTTCACAATGACAACTTTGAATGACAGAAAACGTTTTGTCTGGGTTCTGTCTCACCACTGCAAACCCCGCCTGGTTTCCCAAATGATCTTTGAAACACGATCCATCCACAAACAGCTCTTCCTCTGCCCCAACTATAGGCGTTGATGATAAATCCGGCCGTAATTTGGTATAAGTCAAAGAGTCAGCTACACAATCATGTGGTGTTCCTTCAAAATCATGCGGAATTCTTTCTGCTGGATTTACTGTAGAACACCTTTGTATGGTAACATCTGGAAATGTTAGTAATGCCAAATATTCCATCAACCTTGAATTTGTCAATACAAACTTTCCTTTTTCAATCAATTCAGTGACTTTGTGATGCGTAAAAATAGTCACTGGGTATCCCATTGTAATGGTCGAGGCCTTGTCATAAGCATACTGTACCGCAGCTAATCCCTGGTAACAAGGCGGATAGCCTTGTGCTACTGCGTCTAACTTTGAGCTGTAGTAAGCTATGGGTTGTTTTCGCCTCCCATCTAACTTTGAGCTGTAGTAAGCTATGGGTTGTTTTCGCCTCCCACTACATGATTCTTGCATTAACACCGCTGATGCGTATCCCTGACTCCTATTCGCCACATACAATAGGAAAGGTTTCGTGTAATCTGGGTTTGCTAACGCGCTTGCTCCCTGCATTTCTTGCTTGATGCCTTCAAAAGCAGTTAATGCATCTGCATTCCACGTTAGTCGAGCTTGTAGATCTGTTGTGCCTGCGGTCTTCATAATTTCTCTTAATGACGCGGTCTTTAGGGCATAATCCTCTATCCAATCTGAACTAAATCCTGTCATTCCAAGAATGTCATCATTGTTCGCACCGTCTCTGGTTTAGGTGCTTTACTAATTCCTTCTAGCTGGCTGGGTGCTATCGCTTTAGTCTGATGTGCTATCAGTCTCCCTAAATATTCTACTTCCGTCTGGCAATACTGCAATTTTTTCTGTGACACCTTGTGTCCCCTATTGCCAATTTGTTTAATACAGTCATGGAATCCTCATGACATTGCTCCAATGTGGGAGAACATATCAGAAGATCATCCACATGCTGAATCAGAGTCCCATGTAAAACCAGCTCCTCCAAATCATCTTTCAGCAGTTGATTAAATACATGTGGAGAATGTTTAAAACCTTGTGGCATTCTTGTATATGTGTATTGTTTACCTCTATACGTGAATGCAAATAGATGTCTACTTTCCTCTGCAAGTGGCACACTAAAAAATGCTCCACATAAGTCAATCACTGTAAAATATTTAGCATCAGGAGGAACGTTGGTCAGCAGTGTGGTGTGGATTTGGAACTTCTGCCTGCATATCCTCTACCACTTCATTTACAGCTCTTAGATCATGTAACTAACCGCCATTTTTGTTTGTCCGCTTTTAGTACTGGAAGCAAGGGAGTGTTACAATCGCTTTTTGTTTCTATCAATACAACCCGCAGCTATTAACCTCTATGGTAGGGGCTATTCCCATCTCAGCTCTGATTTCATGTAGTACTGTTTTCGCCATGGTAGTTTTAGCATTTGTCTAATCTGGATTCTTACTGGGTTAGCAGAATGTACTAATCCTACATCTGTGTCGAATTCCAGACCAAACCTTTTCAGGTATTCTGGCTAATCATCTCTGTCTCCATCTCCATCTGCCTATCATTGTGCGGCTTTCCTGTTGTCATTGGTTTTTGCTGTTTTCTGAACCAACTTCCACTTCCTGTAAAACCCCTGTCATGTAGGTATAAACACCAAATTTTTTAAATACTTTCCGCAACACTGACTGGAGAATCAATGGATTATCCGTTCCCTCCCATCTTAGTTGTTTCTCATCGAGCATCATTTCCCCTAATTGTTTAGCTTCAAAAACCCTTATTATGTAATGTGGGGTACTGTGTTAGTACCTCTAAACCAATTTTTTATCACTGAAGATTGATCCGTGTCTTGTGCTGTCATAGCCTGCACCTTGTGGTCCAATTACTATGTACTGTGATTCTAGTGTTGCTTTTTTACCTGCAGCTTTCCTTTGCCATTCTGTTTCCAATTCTAGGTCCTCTATCTCTATTTCCTTTATCATCCATTACTACCTCTCCTTTAACATCCATTACTACCTTCCTTTACCATCCATTACTACCTTCCTTTACCATCCATTACTACCTTCCTTTACCATCCATTACTACCTTCCTTTACCATCCATTACTACCTTCCTTTACCATCCATTACTACCTTCCTTTACCATCCATTACTACCTTCCTTTACCATCCATTACTACCTTCCTTTACCATCTACTGTTCCTGATATCAGTGGGTATAATCCTGTGTCATAGGGTGGTGGCCACACTTTAGAGGGTATTGGTTCTAATTTTTTATCCCTATTAAACATTTCCCTTTCTGTTTTTTCTTTTCGTCTCCAGTTTTCCCCTTCCTTCTTAAACATGGATAATATTATCCTTTCTCTTTCCCTTTTCTCTATTACTTTCTTTCCTGTTTTATTACACTTGCCTTGCCTTATACTTCCATCTCCTCACACACCACCACATCAAATGTCCCCTCCTTTGGCCATTTAGTTCCTGCTTTCCCTGTTCTTTTCTCCCATTTTTCTGAGATCTTTATTATCTCATCTTTATTTAACGGATTCTTTTTACACAATATTTCTACCGCTGATTATGGCATGGTTACTCTTTTTATTAAAGAGCTTTCTAATTCTTAATTGTGTGCCTTCAAATGAACCGCTACAGAAATTATTTCTCTCTATTCACCAGTTCTATAATGTGGAACTGAATCAATTAAGGATCTCACCTATAGTATCCTAATCAAAAGATCAAATAAGGAAATCTCAATTCAAATCAACTAAAAATCAATCCAAAAAATCTATAAATTAAATGAAAATCAATTTAGAAAATCAATCTATTAAATCAATCAATCACTTATTTATTATTATCTAAAATATGCTTGTTACTTTCTCATAGATACACAGGTTTTCTCTACACTTTTTATAAAGTCCAAATAGTTTGAAAGTACACAATATGATTAAGTATACTAATATAAGATTAACTTAAATGTCTTTTGTCTAACCCTATGATTTTATCTCAACACAAAGCATTAGCATTAGCTCTTTTGTACAAACTAAAATTGTTTGCAAACTGGACACTAGGGGCACTGTTTCCTTTATCTGTTTCTTTAACTTTCTCATCAATGAAGAAGAAAACTGATGCTCTAACAACTTCCTGGACTACAACATGCAGTGCAGGTTTCCAACACTTGGGGTGCTCCTCTCTTTACTCGACTTTATTTTTACTTGGTATTGTGAATTATATATCATTCACTACTGATATCAATGCTTAAATTCTTCAATTAATCTACTCTTCTTTGTAGATAAACACCCATATAATAGAAAGAGAGCAATAATAACTACTCTTTTATCTTATTTATATATATATATATTTTTTTTACCTCTCCCACTGATTCCAACTACAGGGGCTGGAATTTATCTTACAGTCCACCCCTCTCTCACCGGGACACGCCCTCCTATAATCCTGGCTTGTCTCAGCGACTCTCCCACCAGTCTCTCTAAACCACCGAGCAGACACAACATGAATGAGTGAATGAACACGTCCGAAAATGACCGTCCAGCTAAACCGGTCGGCAATACTAATGAGACGCTGCCCCCTAGTGGCCGGCGATAAACTCTTCACAATCTAGCACCGACAACACACACAACGACTAACATACAACATAAAACAACAACTAATATATAACATAAAACAACAACTAATATATAACATAAAACAACAACTAATATATAACATACAACAAGCACAGACTTTCAAACAAACAATAAGGACCTTTACAAGCTAGCTATTCAACAATTGGTGTATTTAATGCGCTTTCATTCATTTATCACTGGAATACAATCCAAATGAAAAATGTCATCTATCTCTCTATATTTAACAAGAAACTCAGAATGTTTTTTGAACACTCACACATCTCATCAATGCACAAAACCGACCACAGTGTTTTTACTCTTAACACCCTCTCCCTTCTATATTGGTCAATTTAAATCATAACTGAAGTAAGCTTCTAAGCGCTGACTTCTTTTCAATTCCTTCACCTACTGTAGCCTTCCTGTACGCCTCTCCGCAACTCGTCTACGTAGTTTTACTGTGCGATGCCTACTGTATCCTTACTGTACGCCTTTGCGCAACTCGTCTACGTAGTTTTACTGTGCACTGCCTACCATGGTCTTACCGTACGCCTCTCCGCAACTCGCCCACATAGGATCACTGTGCACTGCCTACTGTATCCTTACTGTACGCCTTTGCGCAACTCGTCTACATAGGACTTTAATGTACGTCGCCTACCGTACTCCAGCGACCTGTCCGTTCAGTGCATAGTACCTTTGTCATTGTACTATCACAACGGTATCCACAGGGTTTTCAAAAGCAACAATTTAGTATTCATCCCAGGTTTCCCCTTTCCCCCTCTTACATCAGTTATACTATGGTTCTTTAAATTTGGAGAGACATACTTACAGCTTTGGCGTTAGGATGGGTCAGGCACAGGGCACACAATTTTCTATACTAACACGTAAGAACGTTGCTTACCCATTTAGTTGAATGGCCATTCGTTTTGTGTGTTCTGCGCCTGGAACACCACCTCACGACGAAGCAGCCGTCTGGTCCCTTTCCAATCCTGTTCGTGACGCCAAATATGTCGTGGATTTTACCACTGCTCTGACATTCGTAAGAGGGTGATCAGGAAGACCAAAGTTTGAAAGTTAAAGACTTTATTTGTCACAGCCAATAGTAACAATAAGCCTGAGTCAGCTCTGCAGAGAAGACTGAATTCATTCCTCTTTGACTCCGACCTATATTCACATCGTCACGTGATCAACGTCACATGGTCTTCGTGAGATCGTGACACTGTCAACGTCACATGGTCTGCGTGACATCGTGACACTGTCAACGTCACATGGTCTGCGTGACATCGTCATCGTGATGATGCCGTCGTGAGAATCCAAACCCCATTTAAAGTAACAGTAACATAGGTTCTCTTTTCTATTACTGTTTCAAGAAATTATATGGCAGGATGTATCCCCCTCCTTGCCTAGTCACAACTGAAGGTGACGCCTGGTCATGCAGATAAGCAACTGGGGAAGAGGTTATCTTTCTCTACCCTTAATTCACCCATACATTATAATGACAAGCCATTCTTATGAATATACCGTAAAATATCTCCTATAACACACACACACACACACACACACACACAAATAATTCATCTTTGCAAACCCTCACTCTCTCCCCATCTCCGCCCCCTTCCTCTCACACACCAGACTACTACTGTAGCTGAGCATACATTTTTAGTATTTTTTTGTAACACATTGCACAGTAATTTGTTGTTATTGTTATATTGTAATTTCATAATTGCAATCTCATTAACTCTTTCTCTTTTTCTCACTCTCACACACTCTCTCTCACACACACACACACACACACACGCACGAGCGCTTGTCTGGTGAGATTTTTAGACAGAATAAATATTTGGCGTTTTGACATACACTGGTGTTATATCTGAAACTTATTTCTCACATTCTACTCTTTATTTAGTGCAAGTATTGACAGGTCCCTTTGTGTTAAAAGAACGGATTTGAAGGGCCCCCTAGCTAAGTTCGCCTTGGGCCCCCAAATTGCTAAATCCGCCACTGTCCAAAATCAAGCATTTCTTTAAGGGAATTTTTATATTCTTAAATTTTCAAAGCAAAATGTATTGTAATACAAATATAATCAGGGTTTGTGGCAAAGTATCAAAGGACAACTCACCTAATAATAACAATACTACTAATACTGGAAACGAGAACTTATAATACTTTTAATATTAATGATAGTTGTGAAAGTTGAATCCAACATTTCTTAACAAATAAAATATTGGCGCAGTTAGGAGTCAATATTTTATTTGTTAAAACATTTTGGATACAACATAACAATGACTACTATAGAATTACTATAGAATTAGGATTATAATACATGTATGTATAATATATCAAATTATTGTACAATTGTACTTATTAGTGTCTCATGCTCTTGTTGTCTTGATGAATAATTTAATGTAGAATTACTCAACCATTACAGCTATAGGCTTACTATATACCAAAAAAGTATTATACATAGACTGTTAGAACCATAATACCATGGAAACTGGCTAGTATACTCTTAATTCGCCATATGTTTGTGGATAATGAATAAGATATACTGTTCAGAGACAGATGGTAAAAAATATACAAACATACAGGCTATATAGGTTCAATACTGAACTTGTGTACAATAGGAACCTGTAGACGTAGAGTGTGTGTGTGTGTGTGTGTGTGTCTGAGTATGATAGGCTAGGGCTAGGGGGGTGTCACAAATCACTTTTACATTTACATTTACATTTAGGGCATTTGGCAGACGCTTTTATCCAAAGCGACTTACAAAGAGTACATTTGTTGAAGGAGAGGCAGCAATATATCACTGTGGTACCTGAAGATAAGAATAGAGCTGTTTTCGAGCATTCATATTTACGAGACGAATAGAACGAGTTTCATAATTGCCAAGTTGCCTGCATAAGTAGCTGGGCAGGCGTGCAATTCTAAGCATGCTACAACATCTGAGAACGAACAACAATGCTAAGTGCCATTAATAAGTGTTAAGACATATAAACACGCACACTTTTGGCCCATAATAATCTGGCCTGTAAAGCCCTTTGAGACTGTCTTGTGATTAAGGGCTATACAAATAAAATGGAATTGAATTGAATAAACAATAATAACAGTATCAATAAAAGGAATGACTTTGAGGTAATAATAGAAATGTAACGAGTAGCTATAATACAGTTATAATTTAGTCACAGCTTGTAAAACCAAGCCATATCCGAGATCGCCTACGCCAAAAGAGAAAATAAGATATACCCATAATATTTCTTATTATTTAAGTCCAATTATGTAAAACAGCTCAAATAATATGCTTTTGATATACAATGTGTCTCGAATCAATGACTATTCTTTTCACTTGACTATTTGGTGCAAGTGCGTTTTAAAAGCCCAACAGATCACAGAGACCACGGGGGTAAAATACATGGTTTATTCATTGCTTCAACTGTACATGATGCAGTGACAGGGACATTATAATGATGATGATGACGGCGACGATATCGACAAAGATGATGATGAGGATGACGATGATGGCGGTCTCGGGACGCACCTGAGACACCGCAGCGACTCTATCAGCCAAGACCCGCACACACAAGGCTGTTCAGGCCTCAGGATGCAGTGTCGGGTTAAAAATGTATTCATATTTGATGAGAAACACACAAGCATGGTTTTTCTCATCCAAGAAATGTAAGATAATGCTCTGTCGATTTTCAATTATATATGGAGATTTATTCTTTTTGTATAGTTATTACTCATATTACTATTCACTTTTTTTCAGTACGTTGAAGCTAAATAAAAGATGAGGAAATGGGCGAATACAAAAGTGTAGCTAATTAGCAGAGGGTTTTGTATTTCATGTGTATATCGATGTTGTTAACCCATACGTTTGTGCAATATCTTTCTTTGCATAGTAAATAAAAGTTAAATGTTTCCTCTGAGCTGGACATGCTTTTGAAGCGTATAATTCAGGATTCGGGACACTCCCATATAGAGTCATTAAGCCCACTATTGTGAATGCATGCAGCGTAACCACCACCAGGGGATCAATTCTAGTAAGGAACCTAATGAGAGCCCAAGGCCAAGCCAGTATACAGGGTGTAGGAGTAGGTGGATGAGGACTGTCTTCATGGCACCTGATTGGCCAGGTGAAAGCCTGCGCGGACCGACTTCATTGGTCCAGAACCCAGTGGGAGGCACCGCTGGGTGACAGACACCGAGAAGAGAGACAGCGCGAGAGAGAGAGAGAGAGGACGGGGGTCGTGGGGGGAAAGTGCTCTTCGTGCGACAACATCCATACGTTCCGGTGATTGGTTCTTTGGCTTTTGACTTTTTGACCATTTGGAAGGACATGTTGGAAGAGGGGGGTGGGGCGGGGGAAGAGGGGGGTGTTGGTTTATTAATCTGACCTCTGACCTCCATCTGTGGAGTCACTGTGTCCAAAGCTCAATATGTCATATCTCCCCTCCCCCCTCCCTCGATACGACTGTACTGTACTGTACTCTGTTGCACCTGCTCAAGTTGACCCTTGACCTACAATATATGTCAGCACTTGCTCAAAATGCCAAATACTTGGGTATTATTATTTTTACCGGCTTGTTCGTAGCGTCTGTACTGTCCTCGCCCGAAAACCACCCGATATACAACAACGTCCAACAATGTCCGTATATACGTATATGCAGCCTGGCAACGTGTGTGTGTGTGTGCACGTTCCTATGTGTGTGTGTGAGTGTGCACGTTCCTGTGTGTGTGTGTGTGTGTGTGTGCTTCCATCCCTGTCCTCTGCCCCCTTAACCGCCGTTTCTACGGCAACTATATAAGTAACGTAACAAAGCTAAAGCTATAGCCTATTTTGCATTTTCGATGGGGTTGTTTACTCAATGAAAAGCGGATCTCCTTGGGCACGTGATTCTTATTTTTCCCCCCTTTCTCCTCTCCCTTGTTGATATATATTCATATATACTGTATATATATATTTTATTATTATTATTTTTTTGTTTGTTTGCGGTATATCGATAGCGTCGTGGAGCCATGCAGTCTCGCCCTCATGCCAAGGGTTCGCGAAGAAGGCGTAGAGAGCTGTGTGTCTGTCTGTGTGTGTGTGTGGAGGGGAGTCATGCCAGGTGTGAGAGAGAGGTAAGAGGTGTAGTAGTGGCAGTTGCAGGTGGAGGTGGAGGGAGGAGGAGGAGGATTGAGAGGACGAAGAGTTCTGTTTGTTTTGTTCACCTGGATTCAGAA
>PIJE02003496.1:22500-36774 GCA_002895965.2 Coryphaenoides rupestris | reverse complement strand
CCTCCGTGAGACCGTTCAGATATTTAAGTGTGTGTGTGTGTGTGTGTTTTTCGTGAGCGGTATTGGTGTGGCGTTGGCCGGCAGCCCGTTGATTTCCACATACGGGCACGGGCGCGGTCTTGCGATTGTTCAAAAAAAAATCTCAACGGCCCAATTAGCAATTCATCACCGGACACTCCGTTGCTCCGTCATGAACTGGAACCCCCAGTCCCCCCCTCACCACCGATTGTCGACTCTTATCACAGAGGCCAGACCTGCGCCGCCTAGAGAGAAACGGGCGGCGGTATCCCTCGGCTAGCTGCTAAGTGTACGCGGGACATACAGCACTGTATTTTATCTCAACTAAAACAACAACAAAACTAAACAATAATGGACGGCTATATTCTATTTCGGAGATGCTCAAATGACCCCCGTCCGGTTTACGTATCCTGCCGCCTCGGTTCCCCCGGTGTGTGTGTGTGTGTGTTTTGATGCCTCGTGCTTGTTCTTTCAATTCTTGACCAGGGGTGACACCTGAGAAAATATGATCTAATTTTAGGCCTATTTGAAAAGCACGGTCTGTCTTTGAGACAGTAGGGGCATTTCCAATCCGAATCACCAGCACCATCCATCCGTCACAATCCATAACTATCAGATATTATTAAAGCAATTAAATATATTCCACGTACTAATCTGCAGATACTTTGAACTCAGAGTGTTGAATCCAGAGCGCGGAATCAAAGTAAATTCTTTCTGCGTATTATTTTGAATCAAATGGAATGCTTTTTAAAGTCGTGCTTTTAAGTATGCTCTGTTATAGTCATTGCGCAGGGCTGCAGTGAGTTCCTATATCTGGAATATATGGCCTAATTAAGAAAGACGGAAGAGGGGCCTTTTTTTTTGTTGGTGCAAATATCAAAGGTGGTTATATTTTTCCTTTCATGCCATTCGATTATTTTCACCATTCCAACATTTGTAATTATGTTCAAACACTCACGCATGCACCGCACGCGCACGCGCACACACACACACACACACACACACACACACACACACACACACAACAGAGAACACACACACCCCACTGATCTCGGTGCTCAATCTCCCTCAATGGGTGTCCATTATGGCCAGGTGCTGTCTCTCTCTCTTCTCCGCCCTCTCTCTCGCTCTCTTGCCCTCTCACCTCTCTCTTCTCTGCCCACGCCGTTCAGTTTCATCTCTCACGGCGTTTATTTTTGGAGCGTTGTCGGGAGGCATTGATGGACCATCTTTACCAACTTAATGAGGCAATCGGTGATGAGTTTGGCATCCCAAGGAGCACTGTTCTCCCACTACCCCTGCAGTCCAGACAAAGTTTTAATGAGAACTTTCCCCTAAATTGTGCCAAAATCATTGAGCTTCTTTAAACGGCTTCCCAGACTGGAAGCATTAGTGTGCGTGTGTGCTGTGTGTGTGTGTGTGTGTGTGTGTGTGTGCGTGTGTGTGTGTGTGGTGTGTGTGTGTGTGTGTGTGCGTGTGTGTGTGTGTGTGTGTGTGTGTGTGTGTGTGTGTGTGTGGTTCGTGTTGTGTTGTGTGTACGTGCTGGCTGTGGGTATTCTAATGGAATAGTATGGCTAACAAAACATCAAAATCCCCATAATTAAACCTCTTTCTAATTTTTGACCACATCTTACACACACAACACACACCACACACACACCACATAAAACACAACCACCACACCGCCACACTTACTAAGCACACAACACACACCACACACACACACAACACACACAAAAACACAATCCACCCCCACCACCACTTTACTAGCGCACAACACACACACACACACACAACCACACAGATACACTGGACACTGACAACCCAAAAACAGACGAGAGAGCTCTTTTTAGTATATTTGTCAAGAATGAAACACAAGGCTAAAACATGTGAAATGAAGCGCCGTCTTCTTCAGGAGATCTCTGGCCAGTGAACCTCCTGACAGCCAACCGGCGTGACCCGCCGCCCGCGTTCTGTAATCAATGTGCAGGAGTGAGGGAGGTGCTGCGCTGCTTCCCCCAGTCCTGGGCTCTGATTCTCTCGGGGCGACAATGGCCACCAAAAAAAAAAATCCCGAAACAAGCTAAGGCAGAAGGACCTGCAGTTAGCTGGTTAGCTGGCTCTCACAGTAAGGCGGGTGTGAAGGGGTCTTTGATGTGACAGAGACGGGGGGCCACCGTCGTACAGCGCCGCCATGCTGGGGCCCAGACGCCGCAGCGCCTGTCTCCACTAATCCTATTTCAATCACTCTCACAGGCTCTTATCTCTGACTCCGCTGCCCCCCGGCCTCCCCCTCCACACAAATCTTCCCCTCGCTCTCTCTCTCTCTCACTCCCTCTCTCTCCCCGCTCGCTCACCATCTCTCTCTCTCTCTCTCTCTCTCTCTCTCTCTCCCCGCCAAATCTTGTCCTCTATCTGGGTGTCGCTCACCCATTTGTCTTTGTCGGCCTTATCTTCCATTTCTCTCATTACTTTCTTTCCTGTCTCGCTTCTCTCTTCTTACTTTCTCTCTTCCTCTCCTCTCTCTCTCTGCTCTCTCCCTCTCTTCCTCCTCCCTCTCTCTCTCCCTCCCTCCCTTCCCTCTCTCCTCCTCTCTCTCTCTCTCTTCCTCTTCCTCCCTCCTCTCTCTCTCTGTTCCCTCCTCCTCTCTCCTCCCTCCTCCTCCCTCTCTCTCCCTCCCTCCTCTCTCCTCCTCCTCTCTCCCTTCTCCTCCTCTCTCTCCTCCTCTGTCTCTCTCCTCCTCTCTCGCTCTCTCCTCCTCTCTGTCACACTCCCACTCTCTCTGCTTCACGCGATGTCTCTGAGGGTCTGAGCCCCACCCGCCCTACCCCCCGCAGCCACTTCCCACCTGTCACCCCCGGACCGTTCTGCTCCGAGCGCCGCGAGGCGACGAAGCGCGAGGAGCGCCGGCGCAAGCGAGCGAGAAGTGTTGGCTCTCCTAACTATTTGCTTGCTTTCGCCATCTTCGGTTTTTGCATAAATCTGGACTCCATGGCGCTGCTCCTCCCACCACCCCACCCCCACCCTCGGCTCGGTTCGCGCACACACACACACACACAAACACCTGCGCGAAGACTTTCGTTTTATATAATTATTTATACTCAATAATAAAAGTTTCATTATTGAGCTTTTTTTGGTTCAAACCTTTGGCTTTGGTTTTCATCACCCGGGCCAAACTGGTAGCTGAGGTAACCGCCAGACTCTCCTGGAAGCGGAGAGAACTCGGGGTCTTTGCGTACGAGGTTCCTCCTCCCCGGGTTCCCCTGACTTGGGGTTAGTTAGGTTGGACTGTTTCCTCGCTTTCTTTCGGGGGCTTCTGCGTTCGCTCCAGTGTTTGGCGCCCGTTGGATCGCCGCGAGCGTCTCGCCGTCTTAAAGGAGCTTTAGCGGAGAAACCCGACGTGACTCGACTGTTAAACGCTCAGAGCAGAGCAGCAAATCAAAAGTAGCATTCACAGTGTCCAGGTACGAGTCTCCGATATATATCTCCCAAAATCTTAATGACTTCCGAGTCCCAACGAGCGACTCCTTTTTTGAATCGAAGTAATCAAAGGAAGGAAGGAAGAAGCCGTTCGAATTCGTGTCACATTTCGTACCGAACAAGTGGAAAAGAAAGTGACGACTGCGTAGATAATGTGGGTGAGTGAATATCGTCGGGAAAATCTATCACGTGTGACAGAAAAATCGCCGTGTCTCAGCCCCGCGCGCGACGTTCCCCGGTCCTGCTCCCCCCGATCGGCCCGCTTTGTTCAGAACTTCCGTCGTCCCAGAGCCGCTGTGGGAAATGTGAGGCGTCGTCTATTTTTACATCTTCAAGTGAGTGTGTTGAGTGACGAAAAGAGTCTTTGATGCTGACGCGGATACACGAGCGACGGAGATGTTTTAGCGGCGACGGGTTAAAGTGAAGAACGTAATATCCGTGCATTGGTGTCATTCTCACAAAAATTACAAGACCCACACGGCGAATATATAGAAACAGAAATGAACACAGCATGGATGCGGCGTCGTTGGTTCCCCCGGCCTCCCCAACAACACGGACCCGCTGACTGCGAATTGGCTGCCAGTGGTCGCCGCCCCCCCGGCACAAACACCACCACAAAGTCTCCGAGGGACGTCGTCGCGCCCGCCGCCGCCCGCCGCCGCCGCCGCCGCGCCGCCTGCCGCCAATCGTGTCATTACGGTTTGAAGAAGACGGCGAGGAATAAAAGGGAGGGAGAGGAAGAAGAAGAAGAAGAATCAACTGGCTACTCTGCCTCGCGTGCCGTCGCTGAGGGGGTGAGGATGAGGAGGAGTCGCTTGGCACGCGCTGTGTGTGTGTGTGTGTGTGTGTGTGTGTCTTCATGGCGACCGTGTGAGGGAATCAAAGCTGTTTGTTTGCTTGTTTGTTTGTTTGTGCTCACGGGCAGAGGATGAGGAGAGTGGACAGACAGACAGACAGACAGACAGACAGACACGTCGATCATCGGAAACCTCTCGGGCTTCTGACAATCGCCGGAACCCTTTTGTGACACACTCGGGGGGGGGGGGGGGGGGCGTGTCTGAGAGCGATGTGTAAATCCTTTATTGGTCGCGCGAAAAAAGTGCAAACCTCCAAGGCCTGCCGGAGCGGAGCGGCCGCGTCTCTTGTCTTGAGACGTTAAATTCATAAATGGTGTGAAATTAAAAAGTACAGCCGCAGCACCGAGGCGATCTGCACACACAGGCACAGCACTGTGTGTGCAGATCGGAAACATTGACTGAAATATTTAATATTTCATGTGGTTCTACTTCCAAAGTAAGACTCAAATTAAATGCCAATCCTCCAGAATTCACGCGGTTGCCAGGTAACAACCGCTGGTATTTTGGGATGTGTCTAAAAACGAGGGTGGAATACATGCAAGCGGCCCACCTTCAGTGTATCTTTAAAGGCCACCAGCTATTATAAAATATACTTTTTATTGTATATAAATATACCTTGTTATCCTATTGTATATAAATATACCTTGTTATCCTAGGGCCCACTCACATTGTCAAACTTTTCCACAAAACATGGCGAACAAAATGTCATCATCTCTATTTCCTCGAAAAGAGCATGCATGTCCAAGAGGGCGGGGCCTAGCCTTCTTAACAATAGTAACAATTCTAAAATCTAATAGTAGAGGGAGGTAGTCACAATTGACCATGTGACTACCGTCTAGTGACATCACAAGTGGGAGGGCGTGTTAGCGGGCGGCAACAACAACCCGCCGAAACGGGCGGGAAATGGACGTCCTCCGCGGCAGATAGAGAAACCGTGGAGCCCGAGGGCCGTCGAGTCTTGAGTGCCTCGCTGTTAACATTTACAAGGGAGGGGGAGGGGGGGGGGGGGGGGGGGGGAAATAGTTACGAGGCCATAAAACACGATTGGCCCCTTTGGAGAACTTAGACGGGGAGAGTTAAGTTGCGCAGCGCTCCGGGATCGATGTGCGCTCTGTTCAGTTTCTGCCGTTTCTGCGTGGCGGCGGTGGTGGTGGTGGTGGTGGTGGTGGTTGTGGCGGGCGGCGGCGGCGGCAGCGCTCCCATCCCTCCTTCCCATCCCTCCCATCCCTGGCGGCCCGTAGATCTTTCCGCCACGACTCCCCTCCCCCCTCTCCTCCCTCCTCCTCCCAGAGACCGCCGCCGGTGCGTTGGGACCCCCGAGCCTGCCTTGCTTACTTTGGTTTCGGTCGGGATTCCGGGAGGATATTTACAGCCCCGGGAACGCTCTCTCGCAAGCTCGCTCGGTCGCTGGCTCGCCAGGTTTTTTGGGCGGAATCCGGTGTTATTTGTCGGAGCTCGGCGGCGAGCTCTGAATATCATTGCGCGGAACGCTCGTAATTTACCCTCGAACGTTTCTTTCTTTCTTTCTTTCTTTCTTTCTTTCTTTCTTTCTTTTCTTTGCTTCTCAGCCCAAAGCAGCGCGTCTACTCCAGGGCCTTTATGGCGTCGGGACTCGGGAGCGTTTGACAAACGAGGGCGGCGAGGTTCGTTCGTTTTTTTTTGGGTTTGTTTTATCGGTGGTTTACCCGGACTGATTCGCCGTACGCTCGATGGTCACAACATTGGCTCTGTGGCCAAACAGACAAACCAAAAACAGAACCAACAAAAACAACAACAAACAACAACAACCAACAACAAGCAAACAAACAGCAGCCCGCTGGGGAGCTCTGCAAAATCCACAGAAGCCCGCGCACGGATAGAGGAGAGAGGAGAAGAGAGAGACGAAGACGAGAGGGGAGAGAGAGAGAGAGAGAGAGAGATAGAGGGGGGAGAGAGAGAGATATATAATTATTTATACTCAATAATAAAGTTTCTTATTGGCTTTTTTTGGTTCAAACCTTTGGCTTTGGTTTTCATCACCCGGGCCAAAACTGGTAGCTGAGGTAACCGCCAGACTCTCCTGGAAGCGGAGAGAACTCGGGGTCTTTGCGTACAAGGTTCCTCCTCCCGGGTTCCCGACTGGGGGTTAGTTCGGTTGGACTGTTTCCTCGCTTTCTTTCGGGGGGCTTCTGCGTTCGCCTCCAGTGTTTGGCGCCCGTTGGATCGCTGCGAGCGTCTCGCCGTCTTAAAGGAGCTTAGCGGAGAAACCCGACGTGACTCGACTGTTAAGCGGCGCAGAGCAGAGCAGGGCAGAAATCCAAAGTAGCTTCACAGTGTCCAGGTACGAGTCTCCGATATATATCTCCAAAATCTTAATGACTTCCGAGGCCCAACGAGCGACTCCTTTTTGATCGAAGTAATCAAAGGAAGGAAGGAAGAAGCCGTTCGAATTCGTGTCACATTTCATACCGAACAAGTGGAAAGAAAAGTGACGACTCGTAGATAATGTGGGTGAGTGAATATCGTCGGGAAAATCTATCGCCGTGTCTCAGCCCCGCGCCGACGTTCCCCGGTCCTGCTCCCCCCGATCGGCCCGCTTTGTTCAGAACTTCCAGTCTTCCCAGAGCCGCTGTGGGAAATGTGAGGCGTCGTCTATTTTTACATCTTCAAGTGAGTGTGTGAGTGACGAAAAGAGTGTTTTCGTCTTTGATGCTGACGCGGATACACGAGATGTTTTAGCGGCGACGGGTTAAAGTGAAGACGTAATATCCATGCATTGGTGTCATTCTCACCAAAAATTACAAAGACCCACACGGCGAATATATAGAAACAGAAATGAACACAGCATGGATGCGGCGTTGTCTGTCCCGGCCTCCCAACAACACGGACACCGCTGACTGCGATTGGCTGCCGTGGTTGCCGCCCCCCCCGGCACAAACACACAAAGTCTCTGAGATGTTGCGCCGCCGATCGTGTCGACGTTTGAAGAAGACGGCGAGGAATAAAAGGGAGGGAGAGGAAGAAGAAGAAGAATCAACTGGCTACTCTGCCTCGCGTGCCGTCGCTGAGGGGGTGAGGATGAGGAGGAGTCGCTTGGCACGCGCGTGCGCGTGTGTGTGTGTGTGTGTGTGTGTCTTTTTTTTTTTTTTGTTTGTCTTTTTTTTTTTTTTTGTTTGTGTCTTTCTTTCATGGCGACCGTCTGAGGGAATCAAAGCTGTATGTTTGCTTGTTTGTTTGTTTGTGCTCACAGGCAGAGGATGAGGTGAGTGGACAGACAGACAGACAGACAGACAGACAGACAGACACGTCGATCATCGGAAACTCTCGGGGCTTCTGACAATCGCCGGAACCCTTTTGTGACACACTCAGGGGGGGGGCGGGGGGGGGGGGGGCGTGTCTTAGAAGCGATGTGTAATCCTTTATTGTCGGCGTTTGTCTTTCACGGGCGGATTCAAAATGTTGCGCGTCCTCCAGGAAAAAGTGCAAACCTCGAGGCCTCGGAGCGGAGCGGCGCGTCTCTTGTCTTGAGACGTTAAATTCATAAAATGGTGCGAATTAAAAGTACATCCGCAGCACCGAGGCGATCTGCACACACAGGCACAGCCTGTGTGTGTGCAGATCGGAAACGTTGACTGAAATATTTACTATTTCATGTGGTTCTACTTCCAAAGTAGACTCAAATTAAATGCCAATCCTCCAGAATTCACGCGTTGCAGGTAAAACCGCTGGGTATTTTGGGATGTGTCTAAAAACGAGGGTGGAATACATGCAAGCGGCCCACCTTCAGTGTATCTTTAAAGGCCACCAGCTACTATAAATAATACTTTTTATTGTTATAAATATACTTGTTATCCTATGGCCCACTCACCATTTGTCCAAACTTTTCCACAAAACATGGCGAACAAAAATGTCATCATCTCTATTTCCTCGAAAAGAGCATGCATGTCCAAGAGGGCGGGCCTAGCCTTCTTAACAATAGTAACAATTCTAAATCTAATAGTAGAGGGAGGTAGTCACAATTGACCATGTGACTACCGTCTAGTGACATCACAAGTGGGAGGGCGTGTTAGCGGGCGGCAACAACAACCCGCCGAAACGGGCGGGAAGATGGACGTCCTCCGCGGCAGATAGAGAAACCGTGGAGCCGAGGGCCGTCGAGTCTTGAGTGCCTCGCTGTTAACATTTACAAGGGAGGGGAGGGGGGGGGGGGGGGGGGGGGGGGGGGGGGGGGGAGAATATAAGATAGGTTTTTGTTTGTGGATTTTATGCGAAGATAAGGTCGACGGGAGAAGGGACACCCCCCCCGTGAGACCGTTCAGATATTTAAGTGTGTGTGTGTGTGTGTGTGTGTGTGTTTTCGCTGAGCGGTATTGGTGTGGCGTTGGCCGGGCAGCCGTTGATTTCCACACACGGGCACGGGCGCGGTCTTGCGTTGTTCAAAAAAAAATCTCGACGGCCAATCACGCATCATCACCGCGACACTCCGTTGCTCGTCATGAACTGGAACCCCCTCCCCCCCTCACCCCGATTGGTCGACTCGTATCACAGAGGCCAGACTGCGCCGCTAGAGAGAAACGGGGGGCGGTATCCCTCGGCTAGGCTAACGGTACGCGGGACATACAGCAACGTATTTTATCTCACTAATAACAACAAAAAAACTAAACAATAATGGACGGCTGTATCTATTTTCGGAGATGCTCAAATGACCCCGTCCGGTGTTACGTATCCTCCGCTCGGTTCCCCCCGGTGTGTGTGTGTGTGTGTGTTTTGATGCCTCGTGCTTGTTCTTTCAATTCTTGACCAGGGGTGACACCTGAGAACATTGATCTATTTTAGCCTATTTGAAAGCACGGTCTGTCTTTGAGCAGATGGGCATTTCCAATCCGAATCACCAGCATCCATCCATCCTGTCACACAATACTATCAGAGATTATTAAAGCAATTAAATATATTCCACGTACTAATCTGCAGATACTTTGAATCAGAGGGTGAATCAGAGGGAATCAAAGTAAAATTCTTTGCTGCATGTTATTGATCAAATGGGAATTGCTTTTAAAGTCGTGCTTTTAAGTATGCTCTGTATAGCATTGGCAGGGCCTGCAGTGAGTTCCTATATCTGGAATATATGGGCTAATTAAGAAGACGGAAGAGGGGCTTTTTTTTGTTGGTGCAAATATCAAAGGTGGCTTATATTTTTCCTTTCATGCCATTTGATTATTTTCACCATCCAAACATTTGTAATTATGTTCAAACACTCACGCATGCACGCACGCGCGCGCACGCACACACACACACACACACACACACACACACACACACACACACACACCACACAGAGACACACACACCCCACTGATCTCGGTGCTCATCTCCCTCCAATGGGTGTCCATTATGGCCGAGGTGCTGTCTCTCTCTCTCTCTCTCGCCCTCTCTCTCGCCCTCTTGCCCTCTCACCCTCTCTCTTGCCCACGCCGTTCAGTTTCATCTTCACGGGGTATTTTTGGAGCGTTGTCGGGAGGCATTGATGGACCATCTTTACCACTTAATGAGGCAATCGGTGATGAGTTGGCATCCCAAGGAGCTACTGTCTCCCACTACCCCTGCAGTCCAGACAAAGTTTTAATGAGAACTTTCCCCTAAATTGTGCCAAAATCATTGAGCTTTTTAAACGGCTTCCCAGACTGGAAGCATTAGTGTGCGTGTGTGTGTTGTGTGTGTGTGTGTGTGTGTGTGTGTGTGTGTGTGTGTGTGTGTGTGTGTGTGTGTGTGGTGTGTGTGTGTGGTGTGTGTGTGTGTGTGTGTGTGTGTGTGTGTGTGTGTGTGGGTGTGTGTGTGTGTGCGTGTGTGTGTGTGTGTGTGTGTGTGTGTGTGTGTGTGTGTGTGTGTGTGTGTGTGTGTGCGTGTGTGTGTGTGTGTGTGTGCGTCACCTTGTTGTAGTGGATGCCTCTCAAAAACACATAATATTGAGCAACCTAACATTCTCAAACCCTGCACACACACGCACCACACACACACACACACACACACACACACACACACACACACATACACACACACACACACACACACACACACACACACACACACACGCACACACGCACACACACACACACACACACACACACACACACACACACACACACACACACACACACACACACACACACACACACACACACACACACACGACACACACACACACACACACACAGACACACACACAGACACACACACACACACACACACACACACACACACACCACACACACAGACACACACACACACTCGTCTCCTCAGCCTCTGCGCTCTCCCTCTGCAACCCGCGACCCTCGGCTCTCTCGCGCTTCTCCATCTCTACCTCTCTCTACCTCTCTCTACCTCTCTCTACCTCTCGCTCTATCTCTCTCTACCTCTCTCTCTATCTCTCTCTCTCTCTCTCTCTACCTCTCTCTCTCTCTACCTCTCTCTCTCTCTCTCCCTCTCTCTACCTCTCTCTCTCTACCTCTCTCTCTCTACCTCTCTACCTCTCTCTCTCTATCTCTCTCTCTCTATCTCTCTCTCTCTCTCTCTCCCTCTCTCTCTCTCTCTCTCTCTCTCTCTCTCTCCTCTCTCTCTCCCCCTCTCTCTCTCTCTCTCTCTCTCTCTCTCTCTCTCTCTCTCCTCCTCTCTCTCCTCTCTCCCCCCTCTCTCTCTCCTCTCTCTCCTCTTCTCCTCTCTCTCTCTCTCCCTCTCTCCCTCTCTCTCTCCGCTCCCCTCTCTCCCTCTCCCCTCTCTTCTCTCTCTCTCTCTCTCTCTCTCTCTCTCGCCCCCCTCTCTCTCTCTCTCTCTCTCCTCTCTCTCTCTCTCTCTCCACACGTACGTCACTGATTAATCACAACTCTCTGACACGTGCCGTGAGCTGTTCTTCACACTTGTGTCTTGTGTCTAGGCTCCTCCTGCCCTGCTATTATGGAACATGGTTGTGGTACAAGCCACCACAGCCTACTATGTATATATCCAAGTGGCTGAACCGCACTTTATCGTCAGTTCCAGATGCATGATCAGCAGGCACACAAAAAAACAGGTAGAAACACTATCTGGAGAAACACAGACAACACGACGACGGTGACAAACAAACGCAGACAGACTAAAGAAAATGAAGAAAAGTTCCCGACGACGAGGGACAGAGAGCGGTGGAACTTAATTAAAGAACGCGGGTGAAGGTAATTAACACGGGCGGCAGGAACTCGCGAGGAGACGTGGAAGGCCGGGGGCTGTTGTCCACATCGTATTGAAAATAAGCTGGTGCTACTGTTCTACACTTGGAGAGGCCTCCTCAAATTAAAGTCAAGTGCAAGATATATAAAAAGGTATTTTTGCCAAGATGCCCAAGATAGTGAATTGGCGTACAGTCGTTTCTATCAGGATTCACCAATACACATTGATGATGATAATGTGTGTGTAATACACATTTTAATCATCGTGTCTTGTCAACGATTATTAAAATGTAAGTATCGTTTGCGTTGAGGGAAGGCGGGTCAGCCCATTAGGCACGCCGCAGGCTGTGTTGGCACAAAATAGTTGCTTTTACGTCTCACACATGACTGTCACATCATCGACGGGTGAAGATAATCACCAACACGTGCAAATATACATATATTTAATTGTTTTCAAATGCGAGAAACCACAGCTAAACTGCTAATGCTTCTGAACGCCTGTTCACTACTTAGTTAATTATGTTTTTAGTGACAGCAGAATGTACACACACACACACACACACACGCACACGCACATGCGAAACGAAAGCCCCCAAACGCTCACTGAGCCCCTCCCTCAAATGTCACGGCGGGGGGGCGATGACGTCGGCGACGACGACGTATTGGAAGGCAACCAAGCACATAATGTTATTAACCTTAAATGAATTCCCTCTCCAATGGCTTTTGACATTTTGCACCACTTTTGAAAATTGCCCGTCGTGGCTAAACGGCGGAGAGGACCCCGAGACGAGAGTGTCTCGAGTCTCGAGTAAACAGCACGCGCTCACGACAAGGACGCCTAGAAGTCACCGAGAAGAAGAAGAAGAAGAAGAAGAATGGCTTCGGCGCGACACCAGTGTTGATTGCGTCTCGCTCACTTTCCCCCTCTCTCTCTGTTTTTTTCTCTCTCTCTTTCCAGGTACGGAAAAATAGTGTCAACCAAGGCCATCCTGGACAAGAACACCAACCAGTGCAAAGGTACGTCGTTCAAAGGCTGCGCGTGCGTGTGTGTGTGCGCGTGTGTGCGTGTGTGTGTGCGTGCGTGCATGCGTGCGTGCGTGCGTGCGTGTGTGTGTGCGTGCGTGTGTGCGTGCGTGCGTGTGTGCGTGCGTGCGTGCGTGCGTGTGTGTGTGTTGTGCGAGAGAGATGGGAAGAAATTACTCTCCCAGGGCAGGCATCTTGTCTCAGAGAGAGAGAGAGAGAGAGAGAGAGAGAGAGAGAGAGAGAGAGAGAGAGAGAGAGAGAGAGAGAGAGAGAGAGAGAGAGAGAGAGGGAGAGAGTGAGAGGGAGCGATAGAGAGACATAGAGTATGAGCGTGTGAGTGTATACATTGGGCGGTGAGAGGAGCGGGAATCGTGGGCGTCGTAAATCAGCAGGTTTTTAGCCGCTTGGCGGAGCCTGAGCGCTGCAGGAAGGCTGGCGGTAAACAACCGCTCCTGGATCGTTTAGCCCTGCACTCTCTCTCTCTCTCTCTCTCTCTCTCTCTCTCTCTCTCTCTCTCTCTCCCCTGATGTGTGGAGGTGGACGTTTTTAGCCATCAAATAGAAATGAGAAGTAAGCTTTTGTGTGTGAGAGGGACTGAGAGTGTCTGTGATGAGTTCATTCGTGCAGCAACAGTTAACCACATGAGTTGGGATGATGTGGAATATCTCTCTCTCTCTCTCTGTCTCTCTGACTGTCTATATGCCCCCTCTATCATCATATCTGTCTCCCTCATCATATCTGTCTCTCTCATCATATCTGTCTCTCTCATCATATCTGTCTCTCTCTTGTGTCATCTCTCTCTCCGGCTCTCTGCTCCCTCTCTCCCTCCCAAAATGATTTGCTCGAGTGTGAGTGCCGGCACACAATTGTGCTCGTCTATACCCCAAAAAAAAGAGAGGGAGGGAGAGAGGAAGAGAGGGAGAGAGAGAGAGACGGGGAGCGAGAGAGAACCAAGAGGAGAAGAGAGGACCAATTAGTGGGTTAACCACTGAGTTGGGATTAGATAAACATTAATTACCTCTCTCGTCAGGCACACCACTGCTTTCACACAGGACCCCCCCCCAAACACACGCGTGTAAACACACGCACACGCACACACGCACATTCACACACACACACACACACACACACAGATTGACTCGCAGTGCTAAAGTTTTAAGTCCTCTCTGATGGGGGGAGAAACGATCCAATCCGCTGCCTTTTATTGAGCATTATGGACACGGGTTGAGAGACCATTAGTTCCTCCGGTCGCCGGGAACACGCCCGGTGACTGGTCGTCCGTTCGCCTCCGCTGCAGACGTTTAAGCGCGCCTGATTGGTTTCTCCGAAGCACAACGTCGGGACGCTCGGTTTATGTGGAGGGGACGGGGTGACTGTGTGGTTTCAGTTTGCCGCGCTGCTCTGGTACAGATAGCCCCCCCCCCCAGTAGCTGTATATTAGGGACGCAAAGATGCACTCGAGTAAATGAGCACTCGTCAGGCAAACCATAACGGAACCATTATGGAAAATACCGTCATTTTATGTTCGAGACGATGTTGATATTAATTTTGCAAAGTTTTGAAGCAGAGTATATTAGTAGTTATTGCATATTGTTGAGAGACTAAAAATACTACTACTACTACTGTAGATGTGGGTTGTGTATTCGATTAGGGTTTTTTTTGTATTTCTTGCATCCCTATGCACATACTATAAATGCAAATGCGTGCATACATTTATAGCA
>PIJE02003496.1:7500-17500 GCA_002895965.2 Coryphaenoides rupestris | reverse complement strand
TGAATTATTGCAAAGAAATACAGTAGTGACTCTATTCAGACTACAGGAAATAGAAAAAGAGCAATAAAGAGGATGCATGTGTATATATATATAGAGAGAGAGAGAGATGAAGAGATAGAGTGAGAGAGAGAGGAGAGAGAGAGAGAGAGAGAGCGAATATGCGTAGGAGTGCAGCCGCCAGGAAAACATTCAGTTGGCTTTTCTACACTTGCAGGTCAGTTGTCACACACACACACACACACACACACACAGAACACACACACAGACACACACACACACACACAGACACACACACACACATACACAAACACACACATAAAGCAACAATGCGAAAAACGTCTGTAGAATAAATCCATACAGGAGCTTTGAAACCTCAACCTACACCCCCCCCCCCCACACACCACACACACACACACCACACAACACACACACACACACACACACACACACACACACACACACACACACACCACACACACCACACACGTACACGCAACGCATATCCATATGATGGGAGCCTACTTCACAACGGCTCACACCAAACACAAGGCCTCGTGCGGCGCAAAGGCCTCCTTGAAGTGGCACATCACAAAAGGTGCACACTAGAACTCTCTCTCTCTCTCTCTCTCTCTCTCTCTCTCTCTCTCTCTCTCTCTCTCTCTCCTCTCTCTCTCTCTCTCTCTCTCTCTCTCTCTGTCTCTCTATCGCTCCACTACTAAAGCACGCAGACGTGGCTCACGCGTACACCAGGAGGAACAAACCCTGGCCCTCTGCCCGAGGCGCTCCGACCCGTAGTAGTAGTAGTAGTAGCAGTAGTAGTAGTAGTAGTAGTAGCAGTAGTAGTAGTAGTAGTAGCAGCAGCAACGCCTCCATCACATCATCGTGTGTTCTCCTCCACCTCCACCGCCACCAGCACCACCATGCAGACCTCTCACGGAGCCTCTTCCTCTTCCAAGGCCAGATCTGTGGCCTTGTCTCTCTCCCTCTCATCATGTCTATCTGTCTCTCGCCCACCCCCACCCCACCCCACCCCCAGCCCTGCCCTGCCCTGCCCTAACACACTGGTCTAGTCCAAGTACCAGATCGAGTCATTGGTGAATGGAGTCCCGTATGAGACAAAGACCATGCGGCTATAGCGACTATTATATCCATTGTCTAAAACAGAAAACAAAGATTTCTAAAGGCACATTGTCATCATTGTAGGCCACTGGTTGGTGATGTAGTCACACCGTATTGGATGCATCTATTAAGATTATAAAAGCAGTAATAAAAAAAAAAATGTGTAGCACGACGAGTCTCCCGAGACCAATTAATCCGAGACTCTGGTTTAAGACACGAAGCGCACAGCAGCAGCACACACACACACACAGACGGACACGCACGCGCGCACGGCAAAAAAAACGGCAACACATACACGTGTACGATATCGGGGATCTCTTTCTTTTTGGGTTTATTTCCGTCATTCCGTGGGACAACTGGGTCCCTGCTCATCCTCCTCGGCGCCTTGGTTGACAGATGTCTTGCGGGACACGTGAGAGTAGGAGGAGTCCCCGGTGGGTTTTACTACGGGGAGAGTAATGGGGGGAGAGTATAGGAGACGACGGTGGGCCCCACCAGCGTTTACTAGCCACCAGGGCCTCGTAAAGCCTCATTTGAAACGGTGCAGGGCTGACCGACCAGAGAAAAAAAAAAGGAAGGGGGTTGGTGTGCGGGGTGGTTTATGGAAGAGGAAAAGACCCCCAGGCCCTTGCGAAGGACCGCCGTTTCCATCTTCTCCTCTGGGAGATGAGGCAGAGAGATAGCCCCTCACCCCCAACACCCACCACCACCCACCACCCACCACCCACCACCCACCACCACATTGCATTGTGGGAGATGGATGAGATGAGGCGATAGCATGCTGGAACTCTGCACCCCGGGGTGCACCACACCGTGGCTCCTTCCACTGCCCCCCCCCCCCCCCCCCACCGCCGTATCAGTACCAAAAAAAAAAGTCGTTCCATTTCCTGGCATCTTGAGAGAGTAACTGCTAGGATTTACTGCACTGCAATAGCTTCCCCGCGGTGTGTCCAAGCTCATTTTGAATTTGGTTTTACCCACGATCCCCGGCGATGAGATGTCCCTGTTCTAGCCTCAGATCAGAAATGTCCAAACGAGTGTTGATGGATCTGCAGCAACACCCGAGCGCTGCCTCGCACCTCCAACTCTCAAGAGTTCGGTTCGCACATGGAAGCCCCGTGATTCAAGTCACTGTTGCCGTGGCGTCCGTATCGCGGTGTGTGATATGAGAGCGCCTGGCCATTACCATCCAGAGAGAGAGAGGGAGGGAGAGAGGGGGGAGGAGTAATGGACATAATGGGGGGAAATATCATCAATGCTATTTTTTCTTTTTTTATAAAGACAGATTTATGGTCGTGTCTGTGGGCGAGCGGAGTGTGGCGCGACTCCGGCAGGCGTGGCGGGAAAAAAAACCAACAACAACAACAACTAAGCAAAACAAAGGAGCTCTGCTTGATGAATGAGGCGGAGGAACGTTTCAGATCTGGGCCCAGCGCCGTCGCTCCAACCGGCGGGTTTGGTTCTGTTAGTTTAGTTATTTATTTATTTATCTATTTATTTATCTCAGCCCTTGTTGCTGCCGTTGTTGTTGTTGCATCTATTATTGATTTGTCATTAGAGCGAGGGCTGAGATATAAACATTTGTCTTATGGCGTAGACTACGGCCGGGGCCAATTAGGTAAGCTCTGTGCCACCTCCACCACCGCCAGCACCACCACCTCCTCCACCTCCACCACCTCCACCACCACCTCCAGCACCTTCACCACCACCACCACCACCACCACCTCCAACTCCACCTCCACCACCTCCATAGCACCACCACCACCACCACTGCCAGTACCATCACCACCACCTCCACCACCACCACCACTCCACACCACCACCACCATAAACCACCACCACTCACCACCCTCCTCCTCCACCACCACCACCACCACCCACCATAGCACCACCACCACCATAGAACCACCACCACCACCTCCACAGCACCCCGTGTTTGAATCATGTGCAGACGAGATGTGCGACTGAATCTCGGCCAGGACCGAGGACCTTTTCCCTAAATGCCTCCGCACGCCCGGAGCCATGCACACGGAGGGAGGGAGAGAGGGAGAGAGGGAGACTTGTAGGAAATTGGAGGTAGGAGAGGGGGAGGAACGAAGGGAAGTAATGGTAGTGAGAGGGAAAAGAAAGAGGGAAATAACTGATGAAAGAACGGAGGAAGGGAAGAGAGAAAAAAAGGGGTAGTTTCCTGCTTACTTTGCACATAATCACTAATTAGGAATAGCTCAGGGATAATGGCATTGATTAGGACAGATCCCCACTCTTCTGTACAGAGGTCCCCTGACCCCCACCTCGCCCTGCTCTCTGCTCCACACACACACACACACACACACACACACACACACACACACACACACACACAACAATCCCACACCACACACACCACAGCACACAACACACCACACACGAATAAAGAGGTGGCTTTCTTGTTCAACGTTGGCCGTAACACCAAGAAGCCGTCTGATTGGCCCACCAGGTCCATTGTTAATGGAGGCCAGATAGTCTGGCCAGTGCCACATTCCTCCCAGCTCTGACCTTTTGCGCACGCGTGTGCACACTCACACACACACACTCAGATGCACACACACACACACACACACACACACCACACACTCTCTCTGCCCCTGTGTTTGTTTGCCACAGCATTCTGTGTGTGTGTGTGTGTGTGTGTGTGTGTGTGTGCGTGTGTGTGTGTGTGTGTATTATATATACAGTATATATACTGTATACATATATATACATATATATATATATATGTATATATATATATATAAAACCTGAGTGTAACTCTGCATTGCAAAGCCGTTACCATAGCACATGACATCAAAATATCATGCCGGCGTCTCTCCCAGTTGAAGTGTCTTATCCCACTGATCCCACTGTCCTCTCCAATGGCGAACAACGCCACACTTAGATTCGAGATTCAAGAACTTTATTCGTCACATACACATACAGGATGTGCAGTGAAATGAAAAGTGGAATGTGCAAAAGAATACAATAGATTGGAGGGATCAGAACCAGAACATCTAGAATATGTAACATTTTTACAGTAAAAAAACTGAAATATAAAAAATACAAAATATATGAAAGGCAGTATAAAATTTAGAATAGAAAAATGTATAGAATAAGGTGGCTAACAGATTATTATTAACGGCAGAAACGGAGAGTCTTGAGCCACCGCAGACCCGTGTCCGCCTCATATCCCGGGACCTGGCTTTATATTCCACATCTGTCTGGGGGGACGTTTGGCTGAATCCCATTTCACCAACATACCCCCCCACGTCCCCCATCCCCACCCCCTCCCCCCCCCAACAGCGCGTGATGGGAAACACACCGGCACTCACACCGCTGACCTGTCGTGGCCCCTGGCTCCATGTACCTGCCCCCCCCCCTGACTAATGACCCGACCCTTGATTGGTTCAGGAAGGCATAAATCATAACCCCCTTGCAAACGGGAAAGGGGAGCATACACGCCAGAGAGTGTGTGTGTTTCTGTGTGTGTGTGTGTGTGTGTGTGTGTGTGTGTGTGTGTGTGTGTGTGTGTGTGTGTGTGTGTGTGTGTGTGTGTGTGTGTGTGTGTGTGTGTGTGTGTGTGTGTCGGCTGGAATTGAATATTAAACACTTTGACACCCGGACCCGCCCGCTGGCTTCTTATTGATCCGCCGTTGTTTAAATATTTACCCCCTCTCCTCGTCAGGTATCGGGGTGGGGGGGGGGGGGGGGGGGGGGGTGGGGGGCTTGACCGCACCTGGTGGGACAGGCAGAGGATGTGTAGTACCTGGCATGTGCTGTGTGTGTGTGTGTGTGTGTGTTATCTATTTGTATCTGTATTTTCTTTGTGTTTCCGCGTCCCAGACTCCATAGTGGGAGGTGAGACTGTAATAAACGTACAAACACACATTGAACTGTGTCTTTGTGTAAGTGTGTGTGTGTGTATGTGTGTGTTGCGTGCGCCTGGGGCATGCATGCAATATGTGTGTGTGTGTGTGTGTGTGTGTGTGTGTGTGTGCGCACATGCGTGTGTGTGTGACAAAATTGTGTGCCGTGAACCTCGACAGCACAGAGTGTTGGGGGGGCCAGAGGTCCCGTCTTAACAACCTCTTGACATGTAATTAACACCCTTCAGCTCTGGCGTGAAGAGCTCTTTCTTAAGTGCTCTTCATACATAGCGCTCGCACACACACACACACACACACAACACACCACACGCACACACACACGTCAGGACCAAGGCTGTGTGCAATTAGGCCAGCAAGGAGCTCCTGGTGGAAACGTGGGTAATGGAGTCAATTACACAACCTGTAGGCGTTGGGAGTTGTCTCTGTTAAACTGTTTGTCTGGCTTCAATCAATGGACACTGATTAAGAGGTATCCCTTCAATACGCAAATACTTTATTACTTATCATTGTCCACGGGTTTCTCCCCCCCTCTCTCTCTCTCTCTCTCTCTCTCTCTCTCTCTCTTCTCTCTCTTCCTGGTCAATTGACTCGTGAATTATATCACCCAGGCATGACTGGGCGATATAATTGAACAGGAGTGGATGTGTAATATCACACTTCAACACACTTCATCCACCTGAAAAGATGTGATGTCATTGTTAATTATTGAAGATGTGTCCAGGTATTTTCACGGGTTAAGAAGGACGTGATTCTTAACAAATTCCTTCCAAGTTTTCCAACTCGCACGAAACTGTTTATTATCATTATTAATAATGACCTCCGTTCCTCGAGATGTGCCCACACATATTCCCTAATTATTTCCTGAATAATTTCAGGAAAACAATTTCTCGGGGCTCGAATACACTATAATAGTCGCGTTGGTTCAAATGACTGCTGCGGCGGTGCCAATATAAATTGAAAATAGATTAATGATATAGTGAGGCTAATAAGTGAATATGTTAATTAACTCATTAAGGATTTGAGATAATAAATTGAGGGGTGATTAATGCATTGCAATTACGGGATTCCACAACGGAGCACAGATGCAAAAAGGCGTCTCTAATTGGCGAATTGTCGAATCGTCCCGATCGTCAACAAACAAACAAACAAACAAACAAACAAACAAACAAACAAACAGCCAGTCTGAGCAACACACAAGGTCAGGCAGTAACGGATAAACACCAACGCCTCTGAAAACCTTAGAAACAAACCAAACAATAAATACAAATAAAAGTACCACGCCTTTTGTTATTGAACCGTATAGTACAGCTCGAGGGGGGGGGGGGGGGTTTATTGCGGCATCGTTCTTTTGGCTTATATTTGTATTTATTTATTTATTTATTTATTTATTTTTCACACCGGGGCCGCCCCCCCCCCCCACCCCCCCCCCCTCCAGTGTGTTCCCCGGCGTAATGAATCTGCTGCCTGGATGCTTGGCCCCCTGCCCTGGCGCCCGGCCCTGCGACAGATCCGCACTGCCGCGCCCTGACAAGGACGGCCCCCCTAACCGCCACCCCCCCCAACCGCCACCTCCCACCCCCACCACCACCACCACCACCACCACCACCACCTCCTCTCCTCTTCAATGTGTGGCAGAGAAAATGACAAGAAATACAATTCAGTGCCGCCAGTAGAGCCCCCCCCCCCCCCTCTCTCCCCGGCAGAGAGCAGGGACGGGTGCCTGAGCTATAAATCCATGTTGCAGGGTTGATAAGTTAATTGCCTGCACCGATATCTGCCCGTCAGTGTCTCCTATAAAAACAGCTCTGGCCCCGGTTATTCCACCAACACATGGCTGGTGTTTCCCAGGGAGTGTGTGGGGGAAATGGTCTGTACAGTAATATATATATTATATATATATATAGGTTTATATACAGTATATTTCATATTTTTATATATTTTTTTTCATATTGAGGCTGAACAATTAAATCGAAATATTTTCAAGATCGCAGTGTGGCCAAGAACAATATCCAAAATCGCCATCGCTGCAGTTTTTTGGATCAGGTGTGTGTGTGTGTGTGTGTTGTGTGTGTGTAGATTTGAACACTATGAAACAGTATTTATGAAGTGCTGTAGAGATGCGGCAGAGATGGCCTGGCCTGGCCTGTTCTCCAGATGGAAGAAAACAATTTTTTTTTTTGGTTTGTTTACAGACCCCAACAAATGTCACGTCATTATTTTATGTTTTTATTTCGGCTCAGAATGAACATTTTAATGCAAAAGTGATCATTTCCACTAATAGTGAATCATATCAAAATCTGTAGTTTATATACAGTATATAGATTGTCTTGCCATGTCATTCAGCCCTAATATTAAACTAGGGCTTATATAAGTGTATATATATATATATATATATGTATATATACTGTATATGCATGTGAGTATGTGTACAAATGCTTTCATGTGCATATACTGTATGTTTGTGTTTGTGTTTGTGTGTGTGTGCTCAAGCATATATTTACTTGTATGTGTGTCGAGAGACAGAGTAAACTATGTCATAATTTACATTTCTAACTCCAGCCTCCCGCCACAAACACACGAGTAGGCTGGGGGGCGGGGGGGGGGGGGAGGGGGGATCTGTATTCCTGAATGGAAAGCGCTGTGATTGGTTGTCAGCTGCAGCTGTACGTGGATCCAGATGTATTAAAGCCGTGGGGTGGCGGGGTGGGGGGGGGGGGGTCCTGTGCCGACGGTCTGACAGCAGTAATTTTGGTCCGATGGGTATCTTGCCCAAAGCTAACATTTTCATACCCAGCATTAACAGAAAAACACGTCCCACGTCAACCCAACTACATATATTTAGTGTGTGTGTGTGTGTGTGTGTGTGTGTGTGTGTGTGTGTGTGTGTGTGTGTGTGTGTGTGTGTGTGTGTGTGTGTGTGTGTGTGTGTGTGTGTGTGTGTGTGTGTGTGTGTGTGTGTGTGTGGGGGGGGGGGGGGGGCACCTGTCAAATCTAGTTTTATTCGTCTATATAGCTGCAGTCAGATCCATGCATCCTAAACACTTTTACACGTGCACGTGCACACACGCACACACACACGCACACACGCACGTGCACGAGCGTGCGGTCAGCCCGGCGTGTACACCGCCCAAGCCCTCTGCCTCGGCCCGCGGCGATCGCAGCATTTATCACCGGCCGCACGTCGGGTTCATCGAAAATAAATAGGGGAGGACGGAGGAATGCGTCCCCGGCCAAAGGCGCTCCTCTCCGGGCTTGGAGCGCGCCCAAGGCCCCCCGGTTTGGCTGCGGCGGCTCGGCGTGGCTGCCACCTCGCTATTAAGAAGAAAAAAGAAAAAATAGCAATTGCCTCGCCTCGGTGTTTGTGTACATCTCACCGCAGCCGCCGCATACACCGCAGCCCCACCTCCCTCATGTCCCTCTCCGAGTCTAACCCCCCGCCTCCCCTGAAACAGACCAAGCACGTCTATAAATGGGCTCTCTTTGAAATCTGTCAAGAGACCCTTTTTTTTCCTCCCCCCCCCCCCCCTCCCTCCCACCTTCTTATTTTTCCATATCCTTTTATGGACGACGCGACTCGTGTCGAGCAAACAGAGCGGTAATCCCCCCGTGACGGTGCCTCTCTGCTCCGCCCGGCCGGCCGGCCTGCAGCGGGGGCTCTATTTGCGGGGGCCTTTATGGCTTTTTTAGAGATTGATTAAACAGCAGCGTGGAGCAAACGCCGGGCCGGCTTTTTCACGTCGGTGCCCTTCAGACTCAGCCGGGTGTTGTGGACCAATGTCTCTGCCGCCGCCGCCGCAACACAACGCTGTTGTGTTGTGTTGTGTGTTATCGGGGCGCCGCTGTCGGCGATGGCGGAGGTGAAGTCAGTCACATCGGATAGCGGGGTTTCATGCAAAGGGTCTCGGGGATCGAGAGTTTTGGATTATTGTCCTTTTTTTTTGTCCACCCATTGGGGTTTCTGTTCAGGAAGTTCTGTTTCATTTCCCTGGATTCATTGTCGGTCTAGACTGGAACAATCACACTGTTTTTTTCGGGGGGGGATTGAAAAGATGGATTCATCGGTTTAAGGTCGTAGCTCGCAATAGCTTATCGTTTCCTTGGTCGTGACGAAGGACATTTTGTAAATATGTGTATTTTGTATCTGTAATGGTTAGGGCGAGCAAGTTGGGGCGCACGCAAAAACCTGAACTGGCTGTCTGAACGGCCTACCGTGATTGATTAGGCGCGTATGGATTTCCCATTGAATGATATTCAGCCGGGCAGCACACCTATCAATCTCGCACATTTTCCTCGGCCAAATTGGAAAGAGAAACACAGATTTATGATTCATAAATTGCCGATTGCTGTGAAGTTAGTTTTTTTTCATTTCCAGCAAACTCCCAAACATCAGCAGTAGAAGTTGCCCCAAAGTTGAAACCTCCGCGCCGAATGAACTTTTTTTTTCATTGCTGCCATCACTTTTGTGCGGAATGATGAAGTTATGTATAATAATAATACAAAATAATAACAACAAAATCAATAATAATACAAAAATAAAAGCCCTCATCCACCGAAACCTCTTGGTTATTTAAAAGATAGATTGCCTCACGTCCCTCTCTCTGTCATGGCCGTCTCTCTCTCTCTCTCTCTATGCCGTTGTGGAGGAGACATCTCTTCTGCTCAATCCCAAATTGATTTAGAGGTGGGGGTTGGGGTTGGTGGGAGGGGCGGTGGGAGCCCTGGGTTGGCTGGCTGGCTGTGATCGTGAACCACTCAAACTAAAGCGATGCGGGGAGGAGCAGGGAGGTAAGAAGTTCCACATAATTGTGCGCAAAAGTGATGGCTGCGGCAGAAGAAGAAGAAGAAGAAAAAAAAAAGTTTACCCGCGCGAAGCAGCCGGATGCCGGGGCGGCGGCGGGGGCCGTGATGTATGGACGCGGAGCGCGGCCCCACAATGGAGGGGTTGGCGCCGCACACTGAATCACAAGCGGTGTATTAGGGGG
>PIJE02003496.1:0-5000 GCA_002895965.2 Coryphaenoides rupestris | reverse complement strand
CCCTCAGGCGCGGAGGAGAGCTGGCCGGCGTTCAGCTCTCCACTATCTGCTGCTGTCAATCACACTGAAGGGCTTATTTTAAATGACAATCAGCGATTGATTGGACGGTATTCCATCCGCAGATCATACTGTGCTAACAGACAGCGCGGGAGATACCGCTATCGCCTCGCCTCTCGGCTCTCGCTCGGCACAAATCACATCCGTGTAGTAGCTGTGAGTGTGTGTGAGTGTGTGTGTGCGTGTGTGCGTGTGCGTGTGTGTGTGTGTGCGCGCTTATCTATATTAAGCAGTCGCGTGTCTTTTGAAACTTGACTGACATGTTTCATGCTCCTTCACGGTGGATCCATATTTGATGTGCACACACCTCATGTAAAGACACACACACACACACACTTCACACACACTTCACACACACACATTCTCTGTCTCGCTCTTTCTCTCTCTCGCTCCCTTCCACTCTCATTCACACTCTCATTCTCAGACACAGACGTCCACACAGCCTGGAAACGACTTGAAGGGCATGAAAAGGCAGAGCTAGTGAATACTTCAGAAACGTTCAAGACGTGCCCTTCTGTGTCTCCATCTTGAGCAAAAACAACCTTCTCACCCTGTTATCCCCGGACTCTAAGTGAAGCTCGCCACGCTACATCACTTAGCTTTAATGTGTTCCTGCCACCGGGGGAGTTCAAGCAGTTTAAACGGCGGCGGCGGTGGCGGCGGCGGCGGCGGCATACTCACGGGCACCCCGGCTTCCCTCTTAGCATGGTGGTGTTGACCCAATGCAGAGACAGACACACACACACACACACACACACACACACACACACACACACCACAACACACAAATCCATGCATGGGCACACTTTGTAGAACACAGACACACACAGACACACACACACACACACTCTCTCTCTCTCTCTCTCTCTCTCGCACACACACACACACACGCACACGCTGATCCATCTCTTTCTCAATCTGCCTCTATCCATCTTTATCTCTCTCTGTTCTTTCTTTCTTTCTCCCTCCATCTTTCTCGCTCTCCCGCTCCCCTTTTCTCCCCCCCCCTTTCTTCTTCCATTCAGCCTCATCTGAATATAGGTCAGGGTTCTCCTGAAATCACCATCCTGCTGAAAGTTTGATAAGTGTACCCCAGGTGGTCGTGTAGCCATTATTAAAAATGCAATCTGGGCTCCTAAACACCCCGCCTCCGGAATACACAGACATAACCATAGCAACGCCCGGACGCTGTTCACTGCTTCGAACAACGTTGAATGGTTGGTGACGCTCCCAACCAAGCAAGCAAAGGGGAGGGAAAAAAGGGGCCATTTTCTTTCTTCGCCGTGGAAACAGAGAGAGAGAGAGAGAGAGAAGTGTAGCTCATTCCCTTGGCTAAATGACACGATCCATTTCACTACGGCTCTTCATATTCCCGCAATTAAACCCCTGCGCCCACCCCGCCCCTAACAGCTGCCCATTAATCAGGGCTGCAGCTCTATTCCTGCCTCGCCACAGGTTATGGTTTTCATATTACTTTACACACGCACACACACACACACACATATGCATGCACACACACACACACACACACACACACACACACACATATATGCATGCACACACACACACACACACACGCTTGAAGACACACACACTCGCACGTACACACTTGAAGACATACACTCACACACACACACACACAAAGTGCAAAGACACACACACACACACCCCAGTCTCCAAAAAAAACCTACTACATAGGTGTGACAAATAATGTATGTGTGCATATGTCGTCCATGCCTATATATATATATGTGTGTGTGTGAGTGTGTGTGTGTGTGTGCGCACGTGCCAGCATGGGGGGGGGCATGGTAACCTCAGAGGAGGTGTAATGCTCCCCCCCCATACGATCCCATTGTAATTACACCTTTCCTTCCAAATCGCTGGATCAGACGGTGCCACAGACTGCTCTTAATCCGCTGCAAGAATGTTAATTAACACAAAGGCCGCCCCCCCCCCACCACCCCCCCATCTCCCACCTCCCCGGCTCCCATACATTCTTCTATCGCCAGGATCACAATAACTCATAAATCACAGTCACAGATTTCACTCCGTTCCCCGCCAACGCCGCCGCACCGATGATGAATTCACTCCGGAGGGCGGCTTAGAGAGAGAGAGAGCGAGAGAGAGAGAGAGAGAGAGAGAGAGAGACTAACCAGGATATGGAGACGTCTGGCCCTGGTAGTCCCCAGGTAGTCGGTCTGCAGGAGGTTTGGTACCCAAGGGCATCATGGGGGTTGGGAAGAGAACATGGTGGCTTGCATGTGTGATCCCATAGACCTGAATAGACGTCATGTACTGACTGATGCCGCATGCAGTTTTCAGTTTTGTCATATTATTATTATTATTATTATTATTATTATTACGACAATGAAGTTGAGTCGCATTTTTTTTTCTCCAGTGTGTGTCGCAATCAGTTAACATTTAACAAACTACCTCTCAGAAATAATTGCTGTGGGGATTACTGCCAGGCATAGCAGCTATCTGTGTGTGTGTGTGCGTGGGTGTGTGCATCTGTGTGTGTGTGTGTGTGTGTGTGCACATGTGTGTGCCTGTGTGCATGCGTTCGTTCGTTCGTGTGTGTGTGTGTGTGTGTGTGTGCATGTGTCTGTCTGTGTGTGTGCGTTTGTGTTTTCTATCACGGCGCCTGCGGTACGCGGGGTGCGCGCCCCCCCGTCCGTCCGTCCGTCTGGCCGTCTGTCCGTCCGTCGCCGTGTGTTTGCAAAATGCAAATGAGAGTCAGCATATCTGTGCGTGTGCGTGGAGGTGAAGGTTTTGTTATTGCGAGATCACTCATGCGTCGCCCTAATTAAGATGCATAGCAGCCCCCCCCCCCCAGCCCCCCCGTCCCCCGTCCCCCCTCCCCCCTCGCACGCCAGCGTTGCTAATCATCAAACAATGTAGTGCTCACTAGATATGAGAACTGGCAGCCTCTGTAGTCGTGTTACCAACCTATTACGTCGACAATTACCGAACCCCTGTCAGTCCCTTGTTAGTCATCTGCATATTTTATTGTTGTTGTACTAATACTCGATTGTCTCTCTCTCTCGCTCTCTCTCTCTCTCTCTCTCTCTCCTCTCTCTCTCTCTCTCTCTCTCTCTCTCTCTCTCTCTCGTGCTGCCTTTGTCTCTGTCTCTCGCCCTATTCCTGTCCCCGTCTATCGCAGGGTATGGCTTTGTGGATTTTGACAGCCCGGCGGCGGCGCAGAAGGCCGTGTCGTCTCTGAAAGCCACCGGGGTGCAGGCCCAAATGGCCAAGGTAAGCCGGATCACACACACACACACGCACACACACACACACACACACACACACACACACACACACACACACAACACACACACACACAGTACGTTTTCAAATGAAATGAACCGATCCAAGCTGGCACCGCCCCACGTGTGTGTGTGTGTGTGTGTGTGTGTGTGTGTGTGTGTGTGTGTGTGTGTGTGTGTGTGTGTGTGTGTGTGTGTGTGTGTGTGTGTGTGGGTATGTACCTTGGTTCAATCACACGGAACGAGCCACGGGATAATCTGCACCAGCGAGTGCACGATCGTGAGCTAGTGTGGTCCATCAACACAGATACATTTTTTTCTGTTCTACATTCAACGGCGTATTGAGAGAAATGTTCCGTACGCCAATGTACCACCCTTCCGTCGCCACGGGAACAGTCGTCTCTGTTGACTCCCCTCTGTGAATACGGGGGTGGGGGGGGGGGGGCGTGAAGACGGCACTTTTGCCTAACAGCCAGTGTGGGTTATTTATTTATTTATTTATTTATTCATTTATATATTTATTGATGTATTTATTTCTATACCTGACAAACATGGTGCCAGGTCACTGGGTGACCACGGCTCCCTCTGTACTTGGTCATGCTCTGTTACCCCCGCTTGCTCCACACACACACACACACACACCACACACACACACACACACACACACACGCACACACGCACACACACGCGCTCACACAACGCCTTCTCCTTGCCGCTCCAGCGAGTCCGACAGCTCACGGGCCGCGCGTAACGCTTGTCAGACACCACCCTGCATATACAGGCGGTTCGCTCTGTCAGTGTGTGCGTGTGTGTGTGTGTGTGTGTGTGTGTGTGTGTGTGTGTGTGTTCACGTGTGGGTTGAAGCGTGTATGTAGCGCGTGTGTGTGTATGTAGCGGGCGCTCCCTGTGATCGATGGCAAAAAAAGAACGGAAGCAGATGAGACGAGGCCTCCTTCCCCTGGTGTAACTTGCGAGGAACTTCTAACATGTACAACACAGCGAGACAGACGGACACACAGACAGCCAGTCAGACAGTCAGCCAGCCAGCCTCGCCTGTCAGGTGAACAGCAGGCGTAGCCGGCTAGGCGCTAGCTTTACGTTTAGGTTCTCTCAGCTGTTAAAGTGACGCACAGCACCCTACAGCGGCGTGGGGGGGAGCAATCCCTCGTGCATCTATTGGCAGGATCGCCGCGGTGTCAAAGCCGTATTATATATTCCAAACGGCGGCTCGTTCGGATTTGTTGCATACAGATAAGGCGGCGCGGCTCTGAGACCGGCGAATATTGAAATCGCTCTCCAACGCATCGCTCTGCTCGTTCTCGGTCAATATTTTCACGGGGGGGCCATTTTTCCCAATACGAAAGAGCTGACCTTTTTACCAATGTTTTTACAGTCGTGTGTGTGTGTGTGTCCGTGTGTGTGTGTGTGTGTGTGTGTGTGTGAGGTTTTGAGCACGTGTGTGTGCCCGTGCTTCACCGCAATCGTTTTCTATTAGCATATGTGCATCGGAGGTTATTTCCAAGCGCTCGCTATGCAGCGCGAGGAAACGAGAAGGCGGCAACAGCAGTCTCTGCCGCAGCTCTCCTTCCTTTTATCACAAGACGGAGACGCATTTAGAGGTAATTTGGTTTTATGGACTCTCCTCCCTGCATCTCTAGCTCCGCCTTCCTCTCTCTC
>PIJE02003495.1:28133-38942 GCA_002895965.2 Coryphaenoides rupestris | reverse complement strand
AAAAAAAGAGAGAGAGCCTCGCCCTGAGTGAACCACCTTCATGATCATGGTGTCTCCCCTCAGGTAAGTATGAGCTGCTCATGTGCTCATCTTTCGCCGAGCACACCATGACACCGACGCCTTGGCTAAAACGCTACAACAACATTATAGCTGTCTTTTTAGTTTCCCATCATGCACTGCTGTGTTATCTTCTGGGGTTTTCGTTTTCCTTTTGGCTAAGATCAAGTGTAGTATCTGTTCTTATCAGTTTAATATCTGATACGTCCCCTATCCGGGGACCATATTATCATTTAGATGGTATAGCAGGGGTCTCAAACTCAACTTACCTGGGGGCCGCTGGAGGTAGAGTCTGGGTGAGGCTGGGCCGCATCAAGTATTCCACAAAAAAAGGGTTTCAAGTATTCCAAAAAAAAGTACAACTGATCCAATCTTCTCAATCTTTACTAATAACAAGTCAGAACATGCAGAACATGAACGGTTCTTCAGAACATAGGCTTCTCTTACTTCCTCCTACTCCTTGCTGCCAGAGACTTGGCAGCGCTTCCTCTCACACAGCTGAGCCACATTTGGCTTGAGGGAGGAAGCAACTGAGACCCTCAGTATGGCTTTAAGATGCTCATCTTCAAGTTTGGACCTGAACTTTGACTTATTAAAGTTCATTGTGGAGAAGAGCTTTTCACACAGATAGGTGCTGCATCCTGGAAAGCTCAGGGAAGGTGGGGGGGCAATTCTATCAAAAATTGTCCAAGCTTGTCTGTTTTTCCACTCACCTCCCTGAACTTGGCTTTGAGATCAGAATTGCACTGCAGGTCAATTAGCTCCATCTGAAGCACAGGGGGGGGGCATCTTCCACATCGAAGGAGAAGGGGTCAGCGAAAATGTGAAAAGTGGCTCTGTGTGTCTTGAAGTCTGCAAACCTGTGATCAAATTCTTCCTGTAGCTTTCCAATGGTATCAGCATACTTCTCACCACTGAATGTTGTGCCTGAATCCATGAGTGCCTTGCATGCTGGGAAATGGCAGAGGTTTGTCTGGGAAAGCTGGGCTTTCCATAACACAAGTTTTGTGGAGAATGCTCTGACATTGTCATATGCAGCACTGACAAGCTGGCTTGTTCAGTACATTCAGCTCCTGTGTGATGTCAACAAGAAAAGCTAAGTCCATTAGCCATTTGGGATCACTTCTCCATGAAGGCTTTCACTTCTGCTCTCAACTCAAAAAACCTCTTCAAGACCTTCCCCCTGCTAAGCCAACGTACCTCGGTGAAGTAGAGCACGTCCTCATATGCTGACTCTATTTCCTCCAAAAAGGCGCGGAACTGCCGGTGCTTTAAACCCCTGGATCTGATACGGTTGATGAATTTCACAACGTCAGACATCACATTGTCAAACCTCAGGCATTTGCTGCAAAGGGCCTGCTGGTGGATAATGCAGTGCAGAGCAATGGCCTCTTCCACACCCTCCTCTTCCAGTTTTCTTTGAACAAGTGCCACCAGTCCATTTTTCCTCCCTGTCATTGATGGCGCTCCGTCGGTTGTTATTCCAGCAAAACGCTTCCATAGTAAGCCGGCATCCACAATGGAATCACACAGCTGGCGGAATATCTCCTGACCGGTCGTCTGGCCATGCATTGGAATCATTGTGAGCAACTCCTCCATCACTTCAAAATTGTCATCAACACCACGGACATATATTGCGAGCTGCGCAGTGTCAGTGACGTCTGTGCTCTCATCAAGAGCGAGTGAGTATGAATGGAAATGTTTAGCTTTCTCACACAGTTGATCGTAAATGTTACCTGGCATACGCTCTGCCACTGTGTTGGCTGAAATGCTGATGTTGCTAAACTGACCCTTTTTTTTCCGGGCAGACTATACTTGCAGCCTGTAACATGCACTGTTTGATGAACTCGCCGTCTTTGAATGGCTTTCCTGCCTTAGCAATCATCTCACTCACCACGTAGCTAGCTTTGACAGCCGCATCACTCTCTTTGCTTGCTTTCTTGAAAAAATCTTGTTGCCTCAGTAGACATGTTTTAAGTTTGGCGACCCGGTCCTCTCGCTCATCTCCCAGGTATTTTGCATACTCCTCAGCATGTCTAGTTGAGTAATGACGTCTGATGTTATACTCCTTGTGCACCGCAACTTTATCCGTGCATATTAGACACGTCCCTCCATATCCCTCCACTCGGTGACAGTCCCGAAACATGTTACAAGTGACCAATTGCTAATTCGCGTTGTTGTCACGAGCCTGAGCTATGGTAGCCCACAAGTGTTAAAAAATATAAAACGCCCAGATGCATGTGAGAAAAAACACGCGGGCCGCACATGGTTTCGGCCATGCCTTTATAGGTGCAATGTACCTTTAACTGTCTGTGTGGGCGTGGTTCCTGGTTCCGGCTCCTCCCCCGGCTCATCAAGCTCACCTGGTCTACCCTGCACACCTGCTATTCATCAACTCGTCTCCACCAGTACTTAAACACCGGCTTTCCACCCACGGGTGTCGGATCATTGTCTATGTTTTGTCATTGTTACGTTACGTTACGTTATGTCTTGTCATCTGTTGTAAATCGACATACAACTTGGATTCCTACCTGCCTGTTCCTCACCTGCCTGTCTGTTCATCACCTGCCTGTCTGTTCATCTACCCGTCACCACGGTAAATAAAGACCGCTTCACTCTGCAAAACCCCGAGTTCTGAGTCTTGCGATTGGGTCCTACTGCCACCTCCCATGACAGGGCCGCACTAACACCAAGCTTTGATTTCAGGCAGGGGGCCACAAAATATCGTTTCGGGCCCCCGGGCCGCGAGTCTGAGACCCCTGGTATAGGGGCTTGCTCCGTCCACTCCACGCATCGACCTGGTGTTGCAGTATCTCCAGGACCGGTGCACCCCCTCTGCCTGTCAATATAAGCAACTACACCCATTATACATTATATACTCTTAATATTCTTTATATCATGTGCAATACTTCCTCTTACCATTATAATTATTATTATTACCCTTTTATTACACTTCAATTATTGCCAAATTGTTTTTGCGGACTGAATATATTATCTTACCTATATTTTTATACTTTTATACTCCAGACTTACTGTACATTTGTAAATCTGTTATTTTATTTTTATTATTCTACTGTTTATTTCTCTATTGTTTTATTCTATTGCTATGCAACCTGGCACAAGAATTTCCTTTGGGATCAATAAAGTTCTATCTTATCTTCTCGTATACTATAGATAATATACACTCGCAAATGTAAACAAATAGTTGCATTCATCAACACACACACACATACACACACACACACAGTAAAGTCTGTACAGTATGTATTCATTATTTGTAAATGCACTGCAGATGCTTTAAAGAGGCTCTATTGTACTTCCAGGTCCTGATGAGCCATTACAAGCCGTTTTCAAAATTGTCATGCGACTAAAAATATCATTATGACTTAGAGACATCAAAAGTGGGAGTCTCCACTAGATCAGTGTACCAGCCTGCACAATGGACTGTACCAACTGGCTGACTGAGTCATACATCTGGGTGGACACGCCCACTTGTGATGTCACCAGAGGGTAGTCACGTGACAATTTGGAAACGGCTTGTAATGGCTAATCACGCTTACACCTACGTGTCGCTTTCTATGCAGAGCAAAACATAGAACATAAACAGGACACTGTGCATTACTCCCAACTTATTTATTTAATTACTGAGGACAGAACAAAAACAAAATGACCTCAATAAACCAACAAAGACCAACCAATGATATACATTATGATATACAAGCCTGTTGAGACTGATCGAAAAGCAATATAAATAATGTTATATTACAGTACAGCATTGTTTCGTCTATTTCGCCACATATTGCAGTGTGTGCCCCGACAAACAACAAGACTTAAAACAAACAAATAACAAACAAGTATGTGTTTTCCTCATCGATGGAGTTCCTGCCTTTTTCGCCGGTGGTGGTGGTGTTGGCTGCTGCCCCGTCGGGTCCTGTAGGTCTTGCGGGCCTCGGCTCTCTCCTTGTCCAGCACCTCCGTGTCGTCCAAGATCTCCAGGCCGGGCAGCTGACTGATGACATAATGTCTGGCATTGAGCAGTGAGGGGGGGGGGATGGGGGCACATTTAAAATCGCATGACATGAAGTTAATTGGTTCACTTCTGCTAATCTGTCGTTGCCTTTCAGTCACAAGAACAACAAACACAGCTCTCAGTTCTCTCTCTCTCTCTCTCTCTCTCTCTCTCTCTCTCTAATAACCCAAACTTGCTCAATAAAACGCTGTTCAAACATTGTGACCTCACTGAAACATTGCGATTAAGATACTGTTACGGATTTTGTTGCGGTCTAAAAAGCGAGCAGAAGCACACACAGAGAGACACACACACACACACACACACTCCTGCCAACCTGTAGTCTTGGTACTGGGTGAGACTCCCTCCGTTGAAGTAGCTGGGAGCGGCCTGGTTGTTCATCATGCTGAGAATCCTGCAGTGTGACGGACATATTCTCCCTTCAGCCATCTCACCCACACATCAGTTTACAGTTGTTTTCACTGAGACACATTTTGGACTCGATATTCAGGAAGCCAAGAAAAATGATTATTTATTCATATTTTTTGTTGTTATGTATAGTTATTATTATTATTACTATTATACAGGAAGTTACTGTACCCTGCTACTACAGGAACAGGAAGTTACTTCACCCTGCTACTGATGATCTGTGAAAAGGGTCTATTCTGCCACTAACCTTGGCAACAAAATTCACACTGATTGTTGAGAATGCTCTATATTATAACAATGAGGAACAGAAGACGTTACATTAGATTGACTGTTAGTTCACGTCAGTTGAAAATGTTAAAACAGCCCACAGGAAAAGTGACACTCCGTACCCTCTAGTAACACCCCTGCGCCCCTGCACACTGACTTGATGTTTGGAAACTTCCGTCGTACTTCGTCCACGAAGACGGGCAGGTTGTTGATGTTGTTCTTGTTGACGCACAGCGCGGTGAGGCCGGCCACGAAGGGGAACCTGACGTGAGACGTGTACTGGTTACCGTCCAGGATGAGCGTGCGCAGTCGCTCCAGCTGGCCCAGGCGCACCGGGTTCCCAGCGACGCACATTCAGGAGGACATACCGTAGTGCAGTTTTACCGTTAAATTGTTGCTCTTCTTCCTGTATGTGCTTCATGAATGATAGCGAAATAATGTGTGCGTGCATATTGTTAGTATAAGTGCTGTTTTCCTGTTTTCTCCATGAAAAATTAAATATTGTGTTGCTGGAAATGGGAACTAAAAGCAAACATCACGAATAGTAGCACAATTTGATTTAAAGCGCTCCTACTATACCACCAGGTGTGAGCGTGACTAGTCATGACAAGCCGTTACATAACTGTCATGTGACTAAAATTGTCATTGTGACCAAGTGACATCACAAGTGGGAGGGTCCACCTAAATGTATGCTAACTGGATCAGTTTATCAGTTGGTACAGTCCACTGGGTCACTATGTCACATGCCAATTTAGAAATGGCTTATAATAGGGCCCCTTTAAAGGGGACATTTTATGCCACCAGGTGTGAGTGTGATTAGCCATTGCAAGCCGTTTCACAATTGCCATGTGACTACCGTCTAGTGACATCACAAGTGGGAATGTCCACCTAGATGTATGATTACTAGATCAGTCTACCAGCCTACCCAGTGGACTGTACCGACAGGTAAACTGATCTAGTCAGCATGCATCTAGGTGGATAGATTTCCACTTGTGATGTCACTAGACAGTAGTCACATGGCAATTGTGAAACGGCTTGCAATGGCTAATCACACTCACACCTGGTGGCATAATATGTCCCCTTTAAGCCAAAAAGAAAGCTCAATTAATCAACACCAGTTCAGTGGCGTTCTTCTACTAGAAAAGTACAACGAGCACAACTGCGGCAAATCACTGCAATGACTTCGTTTACGTCGCGCGGCGAAAGGATACTCCAGCAGAAGGTTGTAGCTCAGGTCCAAAGCCTCCAGGCTGGGGCTGTGTTCCAGTATGGCCTCGTACGGGATCTCCGAGAGGCCCTGGTGGGCGAAGGACAGCCTGTGGAAACAGGCGGCCGCCGTGGGAACGGCTTGATCCATGACAGGCCTGGGTTCCGGACCGAGGTCACAGTCCCATTCGCTGTGCATAACACAATCAACTGTTTCACATGGCGGGACACACAGACAGACACACACAGAGAGACAGAGAGAGAGACAGAGAGAGAGAGAGACAGAGCATCGCTATACATCCCAATCCATGCTTATTACACGAGTGACAAACACAAACACAACCTAAACTTGATTGACCGTCCTGACATGGCTGGAGATGCTCTGGCAAAGGAGCATTATAATTATTTAATTAATAGTCCTAATAATTATACAACTTTATGAATACACACATTTATTGAACACTCGGAACTCTGAGCGTAACAGCAAATCAGTTGTCTACCTGTTTTTCCACACACAAACGCACAATTACTTTCATGAGAGATACAACCGAAACAAAAAAATACAAAAGCGTGACAACAAACTATGAATAACAATGAGCGAAGTGAAAGTCAGGCTGTATAAACTCACCCAGTCGGAGCCCGTGGTCCGTCTGCTGCGTGGGACTTGTTTGCAGACTGCTTATGGAGCTTCCGTAAAGCGGCCAGCGGAAAAACCCCAAATCAAAAAGGCTCTTTCATGCCCCACGCCGGGTCACATGACGGGGATACCGACGCCGCCTGTTCAGTTAACCCTGCGGCAAGAGCCCACCTCCTGGGCCCCGGATCCAGACCTTTCCCTCCCTTTTCCCAAGCATTCTCCAAAAGGTCATGGTGAACACTTTACAGCTTATAGCAGCTTAACCTTCGAGGCATTTTTTGGATTTGTTTTATTCAAGCTAAAGGCATCACAAATGAATGTGAGAGTAGTATTAATCCAAACATGTCTTGATATGCCCTTAGGATTTGACAGTGTTAAATGTGGTTTGATCAGTTCAATGTAATGTTATTTCTAAATGTCCTACTTTCACAGAAGGTGCCATGCCAACCAATGTATTCAAATATTTAGAAACCACAAATGGGAACCAGGTTGAGGATAATTACCCCCCAATTGAAAAAAAATGTATATACAGAGAGGAGGATGGATGTTAAATAGATTAAAGTACAGCCATGGTTTGCATATCTCAACAAATCAGTTATAAATGCGATAACATGGTCGACAACATAAGCAGTCACATCAATTTCACATTTAATGTCATCTTAATGCAGCAATTTGTCTACAATACACAGACTAATGAACATTGGAATGTGTTCAAACCTCACATGATAATAATTTCAGCTGGCAAGTACCATGAGACACAGCACCATCAATATTCACATAAATAAGTGTTTATATACAAGAACAAAGAGACAATGAAACACATGTGAAAAGACATCTTACAAGTAGCAGATACACATGATGACATAAAAATGTAATGTAAACAATGGCATTTATTCATGATCGACATTAATAGCATTAAATCGCATCCAAACAATAGTGGTATAACGATTGGTACGCAGCCATCACTGGTTAAACAAACATAGGTTTATGTATTACATCAAAAAGTTGAAATAGTTTTAAATTGTTTCTATAAAAAATATAAAAAAAAATATTAGTTTTGTCGTTATCTTGTGCCTTTATGGACAGAAGGGTGAAGAGAGACGAGGAAGTGGGTAGAAGAGAGGTTACAACATGGAGCATTTTGACCGACGCAGGTCGGAATCGAACCCGCGGTCGCTGCGAGACACATTGCCTATACACGGGTTAGCGCATGTGGGTTACGCCACCGTGTTTCTTATATAGTTCGGCAACCATGTCTTTTAAGAATAGTTCTCCAGTTTGGAATGTTGCCGTAGTTTGATGCCATCCAAAAAAAATCGGAAACGCAAACTTTTTTTTTCTTTTTTTTCTGTGAAACCCGACCCGGAGCCGCTGCGCCCACTAGGCCTTAACGGAGCACACGTAGCGGTGGCCCCGCCCCGTGCGACAGTCCCTGATCTGCCACTTAGCCCGGCGCCACACCAGGACGCACCTGCGGGTGGTCTTGGTCTTGGGGCGTGGGGGGGTCTGCCGCCAGTTGGTGTAGCTGAGCGCCTCGCCGGTCGTCCACTCCCAGCGCCCGCGGCTCTCCCGGTCGTTCAGGCCTGGGGAGATGAGGAGGAGATGGGAGAGAGAAAGAGAGAGAGAGAGGTAGGACAGAGGTGCCTCAGTATATCCATAAGGTTGACTCAAAAAATACTTGGTACTCAAGATACTCATGTGTAAGAATCGTGAATTCCATCTCATTGCTGACCCCCTTTGGCCGGTAAGTGAACTACAGCCTGCTGGAGCTCAGTGCATTCAGAGCACTGGAGCTCGAGCTCCATGAGTTAAGACAATAACAATCATAAACTAATGTTATTTATACCCACAAATGAACCTGTACATTATCCACACTTAGACTTCACTTCTTTTCTTTGTCCTGGCAAAATCGACCCGGTCCTAAAACAATAGAAATAAGCCAACAGGCTGTTCTACGCAGCAGAGATTTAGGGAAGGTCTCATTTTTTAAGTTCAATGACATCATGTTCATATATTGATTCATGTTCATAAATCATTGAAAGTGATTTATACAGGTATACATCCTACATAGTCCCTTAAAAAGTGGATCTACGCAGCTGACATCCACTTTCTACCATGAGTGCGTTTTTGCGAAATGAAAGAGATATACATTCAGAACCATTTGACCATTCAACAGTTTACAAAAGTAAAAACTACACACATAGGACACAACACAGTCAACTCAAAGAGTTCAGCAAGTCTTTCTGAATAATTTCCTTCAGAATTAATAAAGTTTTATATTATCTTATCTTATCTTAAACTACAGAATACATTTTAAGTTTCCCACCTATCCAGAATGGTTTCCTCCCACTGAAGTCCCAGAGCCAGTTCATCTGTGCTTCAGACAGGACGCTGGCTAGGTTGCCTTGATACCTGGAACCACACAGAGATCTGCATTGGCATTCTGAATATATTGTGTGTTTTGGTCTTCTTTTACACATTTGAAAAGCAGCACATTTGTGTCAGACATACTGTATATTGTGTATGAAACTGAACTTTTAGGACTGAACTAAATGAAATCATATGATCTAAATGACATTGTATGATCTGAATCAAATCATATGATCTAAATGAAATAATTAAAGACAATTTAACATTTCAATCTTAAAAACATGGGCAAAAAAAATGTTTTAAAGATTTAAAATGACAAACATTTTGCAATAAATTGTCTTCATGTTTTATCCTTAGGGTCCCACACACCCTCTCCCTGACACCCCACTTGCACAAAACGATAGAGCCTCATCAAGTGGCGACGCTAACCATTTAATAAGGCTTGTTGTAGCATCTAGGTGACTACGGATAGTAAAGAAGAACGCTCATGAATCCACAACCTATCCGCTAAGAAGCGGAGAGATGCATTAGGGAATACTGGAAGACCAAAGAAATAACAATGGACCGGATGATTATTCTGTATCACATGAAGAGTTGGACATTTGAATAATGGCACGGCAACAGTTAATCATTGAGATTGTCGGGACACCACCCATTTAATGACTACCAGAATTGTTAAGCTCTCCGAATAGCAGGTCTTTCAGAAAAATAAATTGTCCCATCTAATAATAATTGTGGCTTATTTATATTACAAATGTAGAGGAATCTCTTGTAATTGCAGTGACCTTTTGTGTACGATAAGAAGGCCGCTGTTGTTAAAGGGTTTTTATTTTTAAAATTGTTGAGGCCCACTCGTTGGAAAGCTGCAAACCAGGGGCACACTTGTTATTTGGAGGTTCTCATTGGCTCTGAAATTTTGCTGACTACCCAATGATTTACCAGTCACAAAACAAGAGTATTGAAGAACCATGAAGCTGAGATTCAATTAAAAAAACAAATCATGGAAAATCGACAAACAAACACAATAATCTTCATAACCTACCTTTGTCCAAATCGTTCCCCCTTAAAAACACTTGTTTAAAACCACAACTTTGGACATGCAGCGAAAGGGAATGATGGTGAATTGGGAACGTTTTATTTTAAAAGGAGGTCTTCCATTGGCCTGTCGGTGGGCGGCCCAGGGGGGGTTTCCCTCCAGGGCCAACCCGCCGTCCACAGCAAAAGCAGGCTGGGACTGTGGTGTTGGTTAAAAAATGGAGGAGGCCCACTCAAGGCTCCCGGGACCGCACGTCTTTGGCCAAAGCTGGCTTTTGACCCATCCCCGGCGACACACTATGAGGCCATGAATAAGAAACACTAGAGAGAAGAGAGAGAAGGCGGCGCATAGTTTTAAAAGTTCTGTGACAAAAACGCTAATATATAACAATAATAACCATAATAATAATTATTTGCTGACATATTATTCATTTTGAATTATTATTTATTGATGATTGCATCTACTTTATGCCAATAATTGAATGGAATCTAATTATTTATTTCACTTATTAAAATTTTCGATTGATGATTGATCATACAATTTAATAAATCTTCAGATTAATTAATTAATCAAATCAAGCCCTTGCCGAGATTTTGAATAAGATATAGGTACTTTTAAATCAGGTCACAAAAATTGTATATGTTTTTTGGACCAAAAAAGGATCATTGTATGCTGACATTTATATGAATTCGAATTCATTTCATTTATCATATTTCCAAAAATTCGATTAATCACATTTAAGATGATATGGACGAAGAAAAATCCCCCACTTCAAAACCAATTTCAATTCTTACCCTT